>SDVV010000166.1:0-37799 GCA_016164225.1 Gammarus roeselii | reverse complement strand
ATGTTTGTACAAGTAACAGACGATGCTGGGAGACATGACCGCTTCGCTGTGGCGGACGATGTTTGTACAAAAAACAGACGATGCTGGGAGACATGACCGCTTCGCTGTGGCGGACGATGTTTGTACAAGTAACAGACGATGCTGGGAGACATGACCGCTTCACTGTGGCGGACGATGTTTGTGCAAGTAACAGACGGTGCTGGGAGACATGACCGCTTCGCTGTGGCGGACGATGTCTAGTTTTTAGTTTCAAAGCTAATAATTTAGAGCGACTTCGCTGCCTTTTTAGAAAATTTACTTTCTTATTTTAGCTTAAATCTTTTCACAGCCTATTCCAATAATCTTAGACACAAAACACATACCAGTGCCTTTTTTTAGTCATTGTTTCATCCACAAATCTCTCCCTTTCATACAGAACGAACACTCTTGATAAAAACTGTGGTCCTCGCTAAAATCCCCCCCCCCCCTCTAAAGCTACTGGTTCACGGGTCGGGTCGCACGTGGTCACGATCCAACCGGCGGGGGGGAACACCTTATTTTCCTTTCGGACCCTTTCACTCTTCACTATCTCTCCTTTTCTACCTTTTCCTGGTCATGCTTTCACCTTGTTAACTCCTTTTACCTCGTTTGTTTTGTTGAAACTCCATTAACTTATCTCTCTTCTTCTCTTGACAACTTTCCCCCATAGTTTTTTTAAGCATTTCTCTAGCTTTATATATTTATTTTATTAATTACGTTCTGTTTGTTATACTTTTTTTTCTGCAATCTATTCTCACCAACTATCAAGGTGGCCAAAGTCTCTGCGATGTGGTGGACCGGGGGGTAGGACAACCTTCGGCGAATCCGTTGCTGGGTTAGAGCTGTTAGAAGGTCTTGCTTAACCGTCGGAATACTGTGTTGCAGGGGAAATGAACCTCACACAGCTCACTATTGGTGCTCGTTGAAAGAGCCAGAAAACACTTGCTATATGCTCTTCGAGGTGGGCGTTGGCATGTTGAGGGGGCTCCTCGGAGCTCTCATGGATTCTTTAATATAAATTCAGCAAATGTTGACGACCCAGACTTCCCCATTGGACAACTCTTTTTAGCAACGGCTATCACAACAACAACAACGGCTATTGCAAGATAATCACGTATCAGCGTCAACATCTGGCGGACGCTCTTCAACACCGCCATCACCCGGCGGTCGCGCCCAAATAGTGGACGTATACCCCCTCCATCCCAGGCTGCCTGGTGGAGAGAGGATTAGTCAACAGCAGCCTTCCCCCACTTCTGGTGGGGTGGACTTTGGAAGCGAGACACACGACCGTGATGCGGGTACGGTACATACTGCTCCCGACAAAAGCCCGGGAGAAACCGCCGCAATCGTGTTCGACCCCATGAACGATACGCTAAAAATCAGAAAATACTTGAAAATCTTGTTCAAAATAAAAAAATCGCTAAGTTCTTCACCGTCAAAGCATGCTCGGGAGAGAACCTGGCCGATACTAATACTAAACAAGCTAATCGACAACTCCGCGCTGCACTGGGGGACCCCCGAAGCGCATCAGTGAGCTTAAGAGTGGCTCCCTCTTGGTAGAGGTGAAAGATGAGGAGCTAAGTAGGAACATTCAGAACCTAAAACGACTAAATAATATACCTGTAAAAGTTGATAAGCACCCTACTCTTAACACAATACAACGAATTATCTACTATAAAACAGACCAAACCACTCCGCCGATGATATTCTTACTGGACTCGCGGATCAGCAAGTCTCCAAGATATATAAAGTGAAACGACGGCAAAGCGGAGTTGAGGAGTACACTGGTGTCTACATCCTCACCTCTAAGCTCTGTTCTTTTTCTCCTGACGTTCACATTGGCTGGACATAGTGCTCGGTTCGAGAATACATCCCTAATCCCAGACGCTGTTACAACTGCCAAAAGTTTGGTCATGGAAGTGATGCCTGCCGATTGAGGAACATGTAAAGCACATGCTTCCGCTGTAGTAAGGACGCACATGGCCACAATTGTGATCGACCTGCTAATTGCGCAAACTGTTGAGAGGACCGCGAATGCTTTTATTTCAGACTCGAAAAGGAGATACTCGCTGTTCAAGCTAGAGAACGCCTTTCTTACTCCGAAGGCAGGAGACAAATAACCGCCAAATTTATCCGCCCGCTAGCTAGCTTTGATGCAGTGACAGCGGGAACACCTGTAACCAGAGTTTCTTCTAACCTACAACACGATGCCCTTCATCCTCCTTGAAATCGAGGAAGCCCACGACGACAGTCATTTGCACTGTCCGGAAACTCGGAAATTCCGTTGGAGATGCCTTCCCTCACTCCCACCTCGCCTCGTCCATCACTTGCTGATCGACGTGCAATGGGAGTCCCAGACCTGAATCTGAACGACGACCTGCCTTTGTTGGAGGCAGCATCACATGAAGAAACGCTGCCACCTCAACGCGCTCTTCATCAGCCACACAAGACAAAAACCTGGGATCTGTCACCAACGTTTAAACCCGCCTTACTCCAAGCCCAACCAAGATTACCCTTGGTAACCGCGCAGACTAGCCAGATTACTGCTCAACTCGGATGTCATTCTAGTGCCTTTATTAGGGCACAAAATGCCCCTCCGCCTCTGCCTCGCTTGGCCGCTCCAGATGATAATCCTAAGGGAAATGCGTCATACGCAGTATTGAGTAAAACCCACCCTACCTCATCATCGCCTCAGGTCGGAAAAACTCGCTTGCCGCTTACCAGCGCTAAGCGCACTGGCTCCGACCTGGACGATGATGATCCAAACGGAAATGATCCTTCGTTGACTCGCAGCCAAAAGAGAAGCTCCAGCAATACTCGTCGAGCGCGGTTGACAGCCGTGAGTGACATGGTGTTTAAAAGCGATATATAAATAGACCTTATCAACTCAAGCCTAGACCTTGAATTTCTCTAACCTAAACCACTATGTCTGATACCCTCGTCCTTCAATGGAACATTAGAGGATATCGTGCTAACTATGCTGAACTATTGAAACTTACCCAAGCCTATAATCCAATGGTAGTTTGTCTCCAGGAAACTCTCCTTGGGCTGTACAAACCATCTTTTCCCAGTGGGTATAAAGCCCTCTTCACCTCGCCCACTGCCGATGCTCGACCGGGCACTGGCCTGGCTACTATAGTAAATCAAGCAATCACATGCACTTCAATCCCTCTACAAACAACTCTGCAAGCTCAGGCCCACAGAGTGGGCCTCAAACGCTCCGTTACTATTCGTAACCTATAAATTTCCCCAAATGAACTAATTTCATGTTTACTTTTTACTAATCTGGCTGGCCAAATTCCTACGCCCTACCTTCTTGTAGGTGACCTTAATGCTTAACAACCCCTCTGAAAGGGAGACACAGCTGATGGACGTTGAGGGCACGTCGAAGCATTCGTTCTGTCTTCTGATATTGCTCTCCCTAATACTGGAGAACCGACGCACTTCCATACCCAGACAGCCTCGTTATCGACTATTGACTTATCCCTCTGCTCCCCAAACCTCTCCCCAGACCTTGCCTGGCAAGTGCTGGAAGAGCCCTACGGAAGTGCCCACTTCCCCATCACCATCACTACTTTCTATCCTGAAGATACTTCTACCACTCGCCGCTACATAATGCGTAAAGACAACTGGCAATCGTTCACTGCTTATACAACAACACCTCTCCCACCTCATGATATATCCTGTGACGAGATGGCAGAAATCTTTAATAGTACCCTCCTTCACGCTGCAGATCGCAGCATCCGGATATACAAGGGAACACCACGTAAAATTAAGACACCCTGGTGGAGTGACCTGTGTGAAATAGCAAAACGGCAAAGGAAGCGTGCATTCAATCGATACCGGCGCACCAGAGCAGTAGCAGATAAAATTACGTTTGGGCGAGAAACTGCCTAACCACGAAATACAAACTTCTTATCTAGGAAACAATCATGGCTAAACTTTGTATCGTCCATTAATGTGAACACACCCATGTCTAAAGTGTAATCCCGCATACGAAAAATGACTATGAAGTATTGTTCTCACACTCCCCCTTCTCCAATCCTAGGGATGGTGGGAACGACCCACACCGATCCGCAAGAAATCTCTGAACTCTTTGTAACACATTACTCCTTTGTCAGCTCGGATTCTGGGTACAGCCCGGCTTTCCGTATCACAAAGTATACTGCAGAATTAAATGATCTGGATTTCTTCATAAATTCCCTTATACCTTACAATAAACCTATCACGGTTCGCGAAATTCTTGGTGCAATTCGCACTTCCAACCATTCTGCTCCTGGTGAAGATCAAATCTTCTTCGAGATGCTTCGGCACCTACATCCCTCTGGACTCTTCTACTTGTGTCTTATTTACAACTCAGTCTGGTCACCCACTCCTATCCCGATCGGTGAAGGAAGGCAGTGATTCTGTCTTTCTGGTAAACCTACAGATGAATTGACCAGCTACCGCCCTATAGACCTCACCTCGTGTGTAACGAAGGTTCTGGAGACGATTGTGAATGCCCGACTGACTCGGCACTTAGAAGCAAACTCACTCCTCTCCCCATTACAATTCGGTTTTCGAAAGATGTTATCAGCGCAGGACGCATTATTGCGCGTTGTGACTGATATCCACGGTGCCTTGGACCGCAAGCAACACACTGTTTACGTTTTCTATGACCTTGAGAAGGCATATGATACAACCTGGCGCTATGGCATCCTCCGAGCGATCCATCAGATGGGACTCAGTTGGCACTTGGCATTTTTCATCCGGAACTTCCTCCGGCGGAGAGTCTTCCGGGCCAAAATCGGCAATCAGCTTTCGTACATTCATACCCAAGATGAAGGGGTTCCCCAAGGTAGCGTCCTTTCGTGTACTCTATTCGAGATTGCCATTAATGGGATCACGAGGTGATCCCTCGATACGTAAATGGGTCACTGTACGTTGACGACTTTATGTTAAGCGCATCGGCGCCAGCTGTGTCCCAACTACAACGTAAACTACAGAGTGCAATTACCCAGGTGGTTGCCTGGACAGAATTTTGAGGCTTTACATTTTTTAAAAGCAGAACATGTGCACTTCACATCCATCGGTCTCGCCCACACACGGAACCAGACCTCAGACTTAATAAAGAAATTATCCCTTTCCTGCCTACAGTCAGCTTTTTAGGACTAATATTCGACCAGAAGCTAACCTGGAAGTACCACGTGCAGCAGATCAAGATAAACTGCTTACAGTGATTTGTCATTCTTTGGATTGCATCGCACTTTACCCGGGGCGCAGATGAAATAACATCATTACGCCTTTACCGCGCTATCGTCCGGTCCAAACTGGACTAAGGGAGCGTGGTCTATAGCTCCGCGAAACCAAATGTTCTCAAAACACTGGAACCAGTTCACAATGCCGCCCTTGTCAGCCTTCTTTGTAGAACTGGTGAGCCTAGTCTTGCCCTGTGACGAAAAAAAATTGACCTCCAATTTTATTGGCATGTTCTTGTTTGCCCCACCTCCCCCTAAGTGTACCACAATCCGACAGTGCCATCCCAATCCTGCACCTACCTCGAGCTTCTCAAAACTCATCGAGCTCATCACTGCTGAGCTTGGACTACAACACATCATGGGGGACCCTCTCCCGCGAGATGCTATTCCCATCTGACGTTTATCAGAAAATATGCTCTACCCTCACTATTTTACTGGCCGAAAGGCAGATGTTGCACCCCAAAATCTTCGAGCTATTTTTATAGCCAATGCGGAGACTCATCACGCTGATAGCTTGCATATCTTCACTGATGGATCAAAAGACGACGATGCTGTGGGCTGTGCAGCGGTGTTCCCCGAACGCGTCGTCACTAGAAAACTCCCGTCATCAGCGTCAGTTCTCACTGCTGAACTCACGGCCATTGCCGATACCCTCTTGGCGGCCGATATTCTTCCTGATGCCAATATCTCAAACTTGAGTGATTCGCTCAGTGCGTATCTTCGCTCAGTGTGAGATCCTCAACAATTGCCACCCTGTCATTTCAGCAATCTTGCGCTGGCTTGTGCGATTGTCCTCCAGAAACAAGAACGTTCGTATGTGCTGGGTTCCAGGCCACTGTGGGGTGGTGGGCAACGAGCGGGCGGACGAAGCGGCGCAAAGAGCTGCAGCAACGTCTGACCCAGCAGAACAGCGTCCTCTCCCATATAAAGACTTTTACCCAACAATTAAAAGAGCTCTGCGAAATAAATGGAACATGGAATGGTCTGATGTTCCTTTTTATGAGAAATAAATTGCGTACCATTATAGACACACCCATACCTCCGACGGACTGAGGTAACTCTATGCCGATTGAGAATTGTACATAGCATGGACTGTCTAGTCCCTCTTACAATAGCCCATGCCTTGGCTGAGTGCCCCACATGGACGGCATGTCAATGCACATACTTCCCCAGGAGCCGGTTTCATGGACCTTCCTAATATACTCCGCCTAATGATGACTGAGTTCCCTCAGAGACAATCCAGTGTGGAACCGCTTCTCAACTACCTTCAAGAAACGGTTTAGCCTCCTAGCTGAAACCTGATTTGTTGTGAATTGATCATACTTAATCTTACTTACCGATAAACTCCTCCATCCCGGAAGACCACCGTTTTCTTTGCTCACTTTGAGTAGGACACATTTGTGACCTCTCCCTATATCACTATAAACAGTATTGACCTAAGCATGCCGTGAGTCGAAACAATCCCGGAGACTGACGATGATTTGTCGATGACTTGATGCAGCGCTGGCTGCTGGTTTGACGTTCGGTGCCAGAAGGACATCGACTCCAGTGCACTAGAAAGCCTTGACACTCTAATCTAATTGCTAAAATTTAAATTGTTATCCAAAAAGTTGACAAGTCTGTTGACAAGTCTAGATATAATAAAATCATTATAAATCGTTTCCACCTCTAAATGTCACATCTGGCCTATCTTTTGTTTTACCCCTTCAAGTGTCACCAACTGAACTATCTTTTGTTTTGCACTTTGAAATGTTACCGACTGAACTATCTTACTTTGTTAAACCAAGGTACATGTTCGACGTGTGGGGCCCGTGTAACGTCACGTGTGGCGAGGGCGTTGAGAGTCGCAACGTAGCGTGCAAGATCTTCTTGGAGTTCTCGCGCACCGTCGCCGTGCTGCCTGACGACCAGTGCTCGGGAGAGCCGCCCAAGCGCACCCAGAAGTGCGCCCGACCTGCCTGCCCGGACGCGCCTGAGAAGAGGTCAGTACAGCAGTTAGAATTATTGGAGATGATCAACCATTAATGACGTGAACTACGAAATTTACTGGTAACTGCAACAAGCGAAAGCCAAATGTCGACTCATGATCATTCCTAAAACGGGACGGCTGCTAATAACTTAATTGCATCAGGCAATCATGAATTTTAATTTTTGCTCTAACCCGTCAAGCCTTTATGTATTGTATAGACATACAGCCGTTTCCCCCTAGTTAGGGGGGTGACTAAGCTAGGCAGACACAGAGGGGGGAGGCGCCAAATCTCCCCGCCACAAGACCGCCGTGTCCCTGCCGAGGCTCGAACTCGCGACATGCAGCACCAGAGGCTGACACTGCAGTCGGATACGCTAACCACTCGGCCACGGCGGCCTCTCAAGCCTTTATAATATGCCCTATTTTACAATCTTTCGGATGAGCTTTTTAAAGTTTAATTTTGCAAGAAGATATTCAGAAATATCTGCTTACATGCCCAAAACTACAAAAATTTAAGATCAAATTTATTTCATCGACGAA
Organism: Gammarus roeselii; assembly: GCA_016164225.1. Taxonomy (NCBI): domain Eukaryota; kingdom Metazoa; phylum Arthropoda; class Malacostraca; order Amphipoda; family Gammaridae; genus Gammarus; species Gammarus roeselii. The sequence continues at coordinate 30,035 of SDVV010000166.1, read as the reverse complement.
TCATAATTGATTACGAGCTTGCTACGATATTGCCCATTTTATATGAAACTAAATATTATTAAATAACTTTATTTTGTTGCCGAGCAGTTCTGTCAGTGACGCAACAGCGAAGCCAATAGACAGCCTGGAAGACGCTGACAGCTACTCCCAGGATGATGACCTGACGCAAGCCGGGAATAGTCACCAAGCACCTGACTCCCTCCAGCTCAAGGAACAGCATAACGCCGGACATCATAATCACCATAACCATCATCATCAACAACATCATCATCAGCAGCAGCAAACCAAGCAAATTGATCGAGATGAAAACCCATCTCAAACCCACCAAGAAGAGTGGCCCCATCAACACCAGACACTTTTGGACCACTGGCCACCAGAGTTTGACATCCTGCACCAGTACCAAAACGGGGTTGATGAAGAACCTGACGAGTCCTCCGAATCTCTCCGGCCTCAGGCTCAGTCCTTCAAGAGACCTCGGGAACAGGCCGGCTTGCACTCCGACGAGGGCCTCCGGAACAAATTCCCGGGCTACGATGAGCCCCACGCCAAGCATCCTACTGTTGAAGAGGAGGAGGAGGTGGGTAGGGAATAGTGAGAGGGTGAACGCTTTTCACTTACTGAATGTGGTGACAGGGTGAACAGGTAACACTTATTTAGTGTTGAGAGGGAGGGAACGCCAAGCTTTTATCGAAAGTGGTGAGAGAGTGAACGCTTTTCACTTACTGATTGTGGTGACAGGGTGAACAGGTAACACTTATTTAGTGTTGAGAGGGAGTGAACGCCAAGCTTTAATAGGAAGTGGTGAAAGGTCGAACGGTTGAAATTTACTGAATTCGGTGAGAGGATAAACTCAGATCCTTTACAAAACGTTTTGATAATTTGAACGCTTAGCATTTGCAGAAACTGGTGAGAGGGATGACGCTTAACACTTTCCGAACATAAAGGGTGGTTCAACTTTAAACACTCGCTGAGATCTGGCAGGAGGGTCAATGCACAGCACTTTTTTTCCCGGAAGCACAAGACCACATTTTGACACATAGACATATTCCAGGGCTGGCTCTGTCATACATTTCTCAAGTCTCGTTACCTAGATACTTACGAACTGTGATAAGCTGTCACACATGTTTACATATATCAGGATCCACTAAATTATTTTGTAGTTTTAGAAAATCTTCGTGACGTGTTGTGTTTTACCCCGTAATTCAAGAAACGTCTCCCACAGGAGGATCTGAACTCCTTTGAGATTGAATTTGGTGGGGATGACTCTAATTTTAATGCCGGCCACGCGTACTCCGTCGGCGGCTATAACCCGACCACACCCAAACGGGACATCTACACTTGGAACGCCGCTGGCTTCGGACCATGCAGTGCAACCTGCCTCGGTGAGATCTTAAACCTTGTGTTTGGTTCAAAGTTAATTTCCGGTATGTGTTCACGTTTCTAAAACATGTTGACGAATTAGTGCAGCAAGGTGAGGGCAGCAAAGAAACAATCCCTATTTTTTGTGCATAGGAATTGAACTTGGTCTGGATTTGTATTATGTCACATATTCATCATCATAGCGAAAGATGATCCCGTATATCAAACTTTCACAGAGTTGAAACGCATAGTGAAAATTTTTCGTTCAAGATTTCTGTTAGAAGTAAATGGTTAATTAATTTTATCTTGCAACTGTACGTATTTGTTGGTTTAATTAATTATGCTTTAATATCAAAGCATGCTGCCACAGGTCATAAATACTTACATCGTCCTCCTATTTCCAGGCGGTGTTCAGGAGCTGCTGGTGGAATGCGTCAGCGCTGTGGACAACCGCGTGGTTCAGGCTAACCTGTGCCCGCTAATGGAGCGACCTGACATCATCACACAGACCTGCAACGACCAGCCCTGCCCTCCGCGCTGGCGAGTCGGACACTTCTCCAACTGCACTAAAGTGTGCGGGGGCGGCACAAAGGTAAAAGGGCGGGACAAAGGCGAGAAAGGCTTAGACATAGGTGAGAAGAGCGAGATGCAGAAAGGGTGAGACGAAGGTGAGATGGTCTCACTAGGGTAGACAGGTGTAGCAGGGGTGAAGAAAATTAATGAGAAGGCATTTAATTGACGTACGTTGGTCCAAAAAGTTTTTTCACTTATCTTAAAATCAAAATGAATGGCCTGAAGTTATCAGGACACATTCGATCAGATTTGCGCTCAATTTTGCAAATCTTCACGTTTTCATATTTTTTATTGAGTAAGCAAATATGTATCTGATATCAAAGCAAATAAAAATCTAAGCAAATATGTACCAGATATCTGATAGCAATCATTGCTACATGAAATCGTTCTAGAAATTCGGGTCCCTTCATGGTGAACGCCACAGCATGAATCATTTTGTTTTAATGGTCTCCTGGCAGAGTTGGGTCACGGAAAGAAAATAGACTCACGAACGAATATCCGCGCTTAGTATAAACGAAACCCATTACCTATGCTTTGGATAATGGGATTCTTTTTCAGACCCGCAAAGTGGAGTGTATTCACGAGATGACCCGAGGAGGCACCAACACCATGGTGGTGTCCAGCCACCTTTGTCCGCAGCCCCAGCCAGACTTCCAGGAGAACTGCAACGTGGTGCCGTGCGATGCAGAATGGATACCTCAGCCCTGGTCCAAGGTGAGTGTGCTGGGAAAGGCTAACTCGCTAATATGGTACATCATCTTGAATGGTCAAAACATTTTTTATCAATTTTTATCGTTACCTCATAAACAAATTAGACTATTCGGTCAACTAAATTTGAATCTCTATTTCGGAATTTAAGCTTCAACTTCGCTGACAAATAATGTTTTCAGTTCAGGTTTTCATTAAATTGAATCGTGACATGATGTCATTTAAGATTTGTTGAATAATAAATATTAAACTAACATAATTTTGCTTCTGTACAGTAGCAGACACAAAGTTATTGTTGGTTAACCTGTCGGTCCGCACTCCTGACCTGAATTGAGTGTTGCGTGGCCCTGGCCGGACCCTTGATCGTTTGAGGAAGGTTTGGTTTGTGTGAGTGCATGAGAGGAGTTTAAGGTACGTCTTGCCGCCAGCCACCCTTGCCACCCCCTGTTATCTGTTTTAACCTCTCAAGTAGACACTATTAACTCGTTGTTAGCAATTATTTAAACTTTATTTGTATTTGAATTGCAGGGTTTGTATCTCGACTTTCTGCCTAATTATTTCTACAAACAATTTCTTCTAACCTATTTGAATGTAGGGCAAAAAGCTCAGAGTGCAACTTGAATCGCTAGCGAAAATTTATCATGTCAAGATTTACAGTTTCAGCAGTGCATGAGGGTACAAGTTGCAGTAGCTAATAAATAACACTATCAAGTACCATACTGTTATTTATTAGCTATGAATTTTAATAGTAAAATCAAGGGAAGGCGACCTTGTGTAATATCGTGGTAATACTGCAGTAAAAAAGCTATTTTTGAAACTTTCAATGATTGTGATCTAATTTTTTACAACATTTATGAGTTTGTCTTTCAAAAAAATTGTAGCGTTGGCTTATTCATCTTCGATCCCATTTCCGCATCCTTGATCAAGATCACCTGGCTATTAAGCGCTTCACTATTGACGCTCCCACCTCTTCCATGCATTAAAGTATCCAACTTGTCGTTCTTTCCCCTTGCAGTGCTCTGCCCCATGTGGCGGCGGTCACAAGACCCGGGCGCTGCGGTGCCGCCAGGTGCTCGCCTCAGGTCAGGTGTCCGAACAGCTTCCCTTGAAGTGCCCCCGTCGTCGGCCCATCACTCAGCGGCGCTGCAACAAGCGCAAGTGTCCTCAGCAGAGTCGACACGAGAACGAGGTCGGTGCCCCGTGGGAGACCAACAGAGTGGGGCTCCCCTACCAACAGCCTGACGACAAGAAACGGCCCTCTATCCGCTCGCAGCCCAACCAGAAGTATCTGCAGAAGAAGTACATGAAGAAGGTCAAGCTCAAGGTCTGTGCTCCACTTATTGTTCAATACAATTTATTATTTTAAAATATTCGTTAAGTAGCTAATGTTACCGTTTTCCTTTCTCAATATACCAGTTTCTGAAATGTGTAGTATAATTTACAGTTATTCGTTCTCGTACATCGCATTTCTATTTTAAGCACTTTCCTATGTAAAAAAAATGTCTTCGAAAAAACAAATTGGTCTGATAGCTGTGTGCATTGATTTTTTCAACTGCTGACACTTTTTCTGAAGTTTGCTCTGACCTCCCTGTTCTCCCTTCTTCTCTGCCAGGTGGGCGGCGAAGCCACCGTGTTCCACGGTGTCATGGTCAAGGTCAAATGCCCAGTCCGTCATTTTGACCGGTCCCGCATCACCTGGTGGAAAGAGGGTCGTAAGCTGGGCCTTGGGCCCGACACCTCCTCCACCAGTCACGTGCACGTCACCAGGAAAGGCGCCATCAAGATCAATAGGATCTACTACACTGACAGCGGCGTGTACATCTGTCAAGGTTCGAGACCTGGTACTGTGTGGGGAAACTCTTGTCGTCTGGTGTTGGGAGCTATTGTAGTTACAACAAGACGTTGGGTGTTTGTATGTTCTGATCCGATTTACTCTGTCATTTCAGGACAAGTGGTGGTAAATCTAGGGCAAGTAATTTGATGCAATCATACAATTATCAAGATATCGGTATATTATCCCATTGTCGTGCTACAATCCTGAGTGCATTACAGATATACTCTATCTAGTATTGAGACAGAGCTGCATAAGAATTAGCTATCTTAATTCACTGAATTGAATCAATGTTGCTTGCTTGAGAATCCAATTAAAAATTATTTCATTGCCACCAATATTATAGTCGTAAAGTAAGATAAACCATAGTATTTGATTGCTCACTTCCGCTGTTCCACCAGACAGTTTTCGTAACAACTTCACGATCCATGTCATATACACCTCAGTTTAACATTTGTTCCTTAGCTCGCTAGCCAACAGTTCTGGCGCTAATCTCGCTATCCAGGGCATAGACACGACAGCGTAACATTTGCATCTTGTCTCTCCAGCCGATAGTTCTCGCGCTAACCTCACGATCCACGTGAAGCCGCTGCCGGCCAGTTTCTCAACCTCCAGTGAGAGTCTGGACACTCGCACGGAGGATCCCTCCTTAGCCAACCACGTCTCTCTTAACGAAATTCACGGCAATAACGTCTTCGACGATCAACTCTACGAGTCTAGTGCTGAGCACAGGAGCCTTAACGAGGTGGACGCAGGACTCAGCTTCCCTCCGCCCGGTGCATACGATAACGTACATTACGGAGGTGAGATGAACTCTCTTCTTTTTGGCTCTGGTTATTGTACGGCATATAATAATCAAGCATATCGTGAAGACTTTTTAACTTCTAATCATTTTTACTTTAGGCAAGATAGTGCCTTGCGTTTCCTTTAAGTGTTTTTATTTCAAGTTAGGAAAAGAGGTCAAGCGAGTGGTTTAGGAGGGTTAAGAGGGACACGCTGATGCCAGGCGAGGTAGACTATTGTGCGAAAATTTAGAGAACAAGAAGATGTTCTGGAAAGCAGTTGTGATGGTGAAGTGGGGGAGACTGAGAAGAAGAAGATGGTGAAAGATGGTAACAGTTGGTTGTTGTTGGAGTGTGTGATGTACAGAAGAGGGGGCTGAATATTTTGAAGAGTTGTTAAATTTTGAGGATGTCAAGGATGCTAACATTGTTGCAGTAAGTGGTAGTGCACGGGTTTTGACTTCGGGGGCGGTAATTGTTGCGGGCATTACTGAAGAGGTGCAGGAAGCGGTAGAGGTGATGCAGACAGCAGAGAAAACCCCTGGTTTGGATGGCATTGCAACTGTTTGCCTTTTGAGAGGGGGAGTAATGGTATCCGGAAGGTCGGTGAGGCTACTAATCTGTGTTTTGTGTCGGTCGTGGTGCCGATCGAGTGGCGCAGTGCTTGCGATGGTCCTCTGTATAAGGGCAAAAGAGATGGAAATGAATGCAAAAACTCAAGAGGTATCAGCTTGTAGTGTGTTGTGGGCAAGTTAAGAATGTTAATCAATAAGATTAGAAACAGTGCGGATGGTTTATTGGAGAAGTACTGTTTGGCGTAGAGAGTGTTAAAGAGAGTGCAGATCATTTTTTTGTATTGAACCGAGTCTGTCAAATGTATTTTGCTAAGGCAAAGGATATGTTTTAGGGATTTAGGGATCTAAACAGGCCTGTGATTGTGTCGACAGGGATGTGTTGTTGCGATTGTTGTGTTTCTTTGGAGTGGGCGGAAATTTGTTGCAGGCGATCCAGTGTTTCTATGTTGGCGACACAACATGCGTCAAAGTAGGGAGCGAGGTGACTGGCTTTTTCTCAGTGAAATTGGGACAGAGACCAGGTTACGTTATGTCTGCCTGACTCTTCGATCTTTACAAGGATGGAGTGTCAGGGATGTGAATACGAGTGTATTGGGTTAGGGTTTAGATAATCATAAGCAAACGTGAGTTGGCAGGTCCTATCTCGAAAAGATTCATGGCGGAACTTCGTATCATCTATTAACGTGAACACACTCATGTCTAAAGTGTGGTCCCGCATACGGAAAATGACGGGAAAGTACTGGTCTCATCCCCCAACCGTAAAAGTGGGGGAACTACCCACACCGACCCGCAGGAAGTCTCTGAATTCGTTGCAACACACTACTCTTCCGTTAGCTCGAACATTGGGTACGGCCCTGATTTCCGTAACACAAAAGGTATTGCGGAACAAACTAATCTGGATTTCTCCACGAATTTTCCTATACCTGACAATAAACCTATCACGGTACGCAAAATCCTCGATGCAATTTGCACCTCCAACCCCTTTGCTCCCGGTGAAGACCTAATTTCCTACGGGAGGCTCCGGCTCCTACATCCCTCTGCACTCTTACTTGCGTCTTATTTACAACACAATCTGGTCTACACACTCCTTCCCCGATCGGTGGAGAAAGGCAGTGGTTCTGTCTTCCCAAAACTTGGCAAGCCTACCAAAGAATTGTCCAGCTACCGCCCTATAGCCTTCATCTCGCGTATAACGAAGGTCCTGGCAAAGATTGTGAATGCCCGATTGACCCGGCCCCTAGAAGCAAATTCACTCTTCTCCCCATTACAATTCGGATTTCGATAGATGCTATCAGCACAGGACGCCTTATTACGCGTTGTGACTGATATCCAAGGTGCCTCGGACCGCAAGCAACACACTGTTTGTGTTTTTTTTGGACCTTGAGAAGGCATGTGATACAACCTGGCGCTATGGCATCCTCCGAGAGATCCATCAGATGGGACTCCGGGGGTTCTGGCATTTTTCATCCAGAACTTTCTCCAGCAGAGAGTCTTCCGGGCCAAAATCGGCAATCACCTCTCAAACATACATTCCCAAGATGAAAGGGTCCCCCGATGTAGCGTCATTTTGTGTACTCTTTTCGCGATTGCATTAATGGGATCACGGAGGTGGTCCCTCCCTCCGTGATTGGGTCTCTGTACGTTGACGACTTCATGATCTACGCATCGACGCGAGGTGTGTCCCAACTTCAACACCTGCAGAGTGCAGAGTGCACTTGCCCAGGCGGTTGCTTGGACAGAATCCCCCTCTAGGCATCTGTTAGGTTCACGGGCCGCACGGAGTCACGGCCCAACTGGGGGGGGGGACACTCTTATTTTCCTTTCAGACTCCCCTCTTGTTCACTCTTTGCTATCTCTCATTTTCTCCCCCATCCTGATTTGCTTGACTTTTTATTTATCTCATTTGCATCTTAAGTTTAGTTCAAATTTCCTTAAACTTGTCTCAGACTCCTTCTTAACAACTCTCCTAATAGTCGCTGCACACAAACACGCACACACACATACACACGCACGCACACACAGACACACACTCAAACATTCACATACCGGTTCTAACTATTCTCCTTTCGGGTGGCAAATAACAGCCAAGTTGCGCTCTTTCTTTCATTCAACCTGTTTCTACGACTATTCTTTCTTGTTCTTTCCATTTTTTCTGGTCCCATGCGTGAAATTCCCTACACCTAGTGTAGATCTCATGCATGGGATCCCCGTTTTCTGTATATTCTTCATCTTCCCCTTCAGCAGGTGTTGGAGCGCGTAGCCCTCACCTTGAGGACTACTGCGGATCCTTGGGGCTCTGAAGCAGGGTAGGTAGTGTGTTATTCCTCCTTACTGCCATCCGGGGAGTGCTGGGACCATATGGCTTCGGCACCTTAAGAGTTCCTGTACCTTCTGTGGCACCCGAACATACCATAGACGTTCGCCGCGTTAAGGACTTTGAGTTTGCGCAGTAGTAAATCTTGACTCTAACATTGAAAAAGAAGAAAAACCAAGACCAACTTGATGCAATACTGTTTGCTGGTTTGATATTCGGCCCCAGAAGGACGATGACTCCAGCGCGCTAGAAAGCCTTGTCACTCTAATCTAATCTTGGACAGAATCTCGAGGCTTTACAATCTCTAAAGGCAAAACATGTGCACTTGATATCCACCGGTCCAGCACATACACGGAACCAGACCTCAGACTTTACTGAGAAATTATCCCTTTCTTATTAACAGTCCGCTTTCTAGTACTAATATTCGACAAGAAACTAACCAGGAAGTACCACGTGCAGCAACTTAAGATAGACTGCTTACAGCTATCTATCATTCTTCGGATTGCATCTCACTTTACCTGGGGTGCAGACCGAACATCGTCATTACGTTTTTACCGCGCTATCATCCGGTCCAAACTGGACGCTGGGAGCGTTGTCTATGGCTCCGCAAATAGAATATTTTCTAAACATTGGAACCAGTTCACAATGCCGCCCATCGCGCTTGTACTGGAGCTTTCAGTTCCTCCCCTATCGTCAGCCTTCTTTATGAAACTGGTGAGCCTAGTCTTACCCTGCGCTGAGAACAAATCAACCTCCAATTCTATTGCCGTATCCTGGCTCGTCATACCTCCCCTACATGTACCACAATCCGACAGCTCCCCCCAATCTGGCTCCCCCCTCGAGCTTCTCACAGCGCATTGAGCTTCTTACTGCTGAAATTGGGCTGCCACGTATCATGGTGGACCCTTTCCCGCGTGATTCTGTTCCCATCTGGCGCATACCAGAAAATATGATGTGCCCCCACTATTTTACTGGCCGAAAAGCCGATGTTGCACCCCAGAATCTTTGTGCTATTCACGCTGATATCATAGTGATAATCTCATTGCGCTGATAGCTTGCATATCTTCACCGATTGATCAAAAGATGACGATGCTGTAGGCTGTGCAGCAGTACTTCACGAGCGCGTCGTCGCTAGGAGATTCCTGCCATCAGCGTCAGTTTCACTGCTGAACTCTCAGTCAATGTCGACTCCGTTTTAGCGGCCGATATTCTTCCAGATGCCAGCATCTAAATTTTTAGTGATTTGCTTAGCGCGCTCCAAACCCTGGAGATCTTCAACAATTGCCACCCTGTTGTCTCTGCAATCTTGCGCTGGCTTGTGCGATTGTTCTCCAGAAACAAAACGTTCGTCTGTGCTGGGTTCCGGGTCACTGTGGGGTGGTGGGCAATGAGCAAGCGAACGAAGTGGCACCTGACCCAGCAGAACAGCGTCCACTTCCATGTAAAGACTTCTACCCAGCGATTAAAAGAGCTGTGCGAAATTGATGGAACAAGGAATGGTCTGATGTCCTATGAGAAATAAATGGCGCTCTGTCAAAGACACACCTACAACCCTGGGTCTCTTCAAGCAGCTGGTATCGACGGACTGAAATAACTCTATGCCGATTGAAAATTGGACATAGTAGACTAACGCATAGACACCTAATAGAGGCGTCGTCATCCCCATACTGCATTGACTGTTTAGTCCCTCTTTGACGCCAGCACAGAGTGCCCAACCTGGACCGAATGTCGACGCACACACTTCCACAGGAGCCGGTTCCTGGACTTTTTTAATACACTCTGCCTAATGCTAACTGAGTTCCCTCAGAGGCAATTCAGTGCCAAACCGCTTCTAAGCCACCTTCGAGAAACCAGCTTCTTAGCTGAAATCTGATCTGTTGTGAATTGATCACACGTAATCTTACCTACCGATGGACTCCTCCATCACGGAGGACTACCGTTTATTTACTATTTTGAGTAGGACACTTGTATGACCTCTCCCTATAAACAGTAGCGACCTTAGCATAACGTGAGTCGAAGCAATCCCGGAGACGGACGATGACTTGTCGATGACCTAATGCAGCACTGGCTGCTGGTTTGACGTTCGGTGCCTAAAGGACATTGACTCCAGTGCACTAGAAAGCCTTGACACTCTAATCTAATCTAGGATGGAAGACGGGCATAGGCCCAGAGGAGGCCGAAGTTTGATGGAATGAATGACGAAAAATCAGTGTGGGTAGCGAGAGAGCGTACAATAGATAGGCTTGAGGGGAGAAGGGTAGTAAATAGATGCGTTTTGACGCGGCTCCTGATACGCTTTCTCGTTCTTGGCGTTTCGTTGAAAAATGGAATAGCCGGGGGTGGGGGAGGGCTTGACATATGACTCAACAGGAGTAAATCAGTGAAAGTTGTTGGGCCCTGCTGCTGACACTGATCTCGGACCTCACTCCTGACTCGAAATGTGTGTTGTGAGGATCTGGCCGGCCCTTTGGCGCTAATGGCCTAAACTTTGGTACATGTGAGGAGTTGTGGTGCGTCCTTCGGTCGGCCACTCCTCTTCTTAGGGATTTGGCTTTGCGTTTGTATAACACTTTGGCAATACATATGTTCCCAACTTGTTCATAGATAAAAACTGCTGACAATACACGCTATGGCTGATTGATTTTTCATGTTATTGGACATGAATTTATTAGCTGACTCAAACTATCATTGTAATAAGTCAAAGAAATTGCTATTATTTAACTGGCAATTGCGCTTGGTTAGCTTATTGTCGGTTTGGTAAAATGAAAGCACTATGAAGTACTATGCAATGAATAAGAAAATACCGTGAACAGATGGAAATGAATTGCTGTAGGTTATCTCGAGATGCCGTTTGTTATTTGTCTTTCTTTTCCACTTCGTAAGAGCCATAGATGTAGCATTGCGCTTTCGCTTTTTATTCGAATCAATCTTGATGAGGAAACATTGCAGAGACGTATTTACGAGAGAATCTTGATAACATCCGTCGGAAGTAGTTCTCGACCGGTTAAGACCTTTGTATTATCTTTCCACTTTTTTTTGGAAATTCGAAATGTTTCAAATTCTACGATGAGGCCCAAATCGAATCAAAATTCTTCGATTTTCCCCGAGTTTTTCTGTTTGACTATGAATGGCTACGTGACGCCGCTTGGTTCCAAAATGGCGTCCGGCACCGCTGGGTCGGGAGTTGCCGGTTGATCTCCCTCCCCCCTTATCTATAAAAGGGAGGCCTACCTTACCCCATAATTCATTCGTGCGCCGCTGCTATCCACTGAACTCCGTACAGGAATCTCCCGCCTCAGACATAAATGGTCTCCGCACCTATTTGATAATTAAGATTCAGTACGCGGTGGACCATCTGGGTAATGGATTAGTGACACACTGCCCGTACAGAGCGACAGATGTGGTCGGCAATTGCGCAGTCGTACTGAATTTGCTGTCTCATTGAGCCTTGCCACGTCCCATAATAACTTTGTCAACAGAAATTCAATTGTCAACAGACACGAATTTGTCGACGGTCGTATAATTGTCGCCAGACATGCACTTGTCGACAAACACACTTTTGTTGACAGACATGAATTTTTCGACATTCATAAAATGATCGACGTACAAAATGGGTCGACAGACATGAATTTGTCGACAGACAGCTTTGTTGATAAACATAAAATTGGTCGACAGACATAAATTTGTCAACAGACATCAATTTGTGGACAGACATACATGTGTCGACAGACATAAATTTGTCGACATGCATTAAATGGTCGACAGACAGAATTGGTTGACAAACCTAAATTTATCAACAGACATCAATTTGTCGACAGACATAGATTTGTTGAAAGACATAAAATTGTCAACAGACATACATTTGTCCACAGACATACATTTGTCGACAGACATACATATGTCGACCAACACAAATTTGTCGACTGACACAAATTTTTCGACTGACGCAAATTTGTCAACACATAAATTTGTTGATGTGAAAAAAATGGTCTACAGACAAAATTTGTTGACAGAGATGAATTTGTTGACAGACATCAATTTGTCTACAGACATAGCTTCGTTGACAGACATAGCTTTGCTGACAGACATAAAATTGGTCAACAGACATAAAATTGGTCGACAGACATACATTTGTAGACCGACACATTTGTCGACATACAAATTTGTTGACAGACACAAATTTGCCGACAGACACAAGTTTGTTGAGACAAAATTGTCAACAGACAAAAATTTTGTGGAGACAACAAATTTTTTGACGGACTCAAATTTTTTGACAGACATAAAATTGAACAACACACATAAAATTGTTCGACAGACAAAATTTGTCGACAGACAGAAATTTGTCGACAGACAGAAATTTGTCGACAGACAGAAATTTGTCGACAGACAGAAATTTGTCGACAGACAGAAATTTGTCGACAGAAGTAAAATTTGTCATGATCTAAAATTTGTCGACAGACATAAAATTTGTCGACAGACATAAAATTTGTTGACAGACATAAATTTGTCGACAGACATTATTTGTACACAGAAGGCATTCCAGGTCGAAATATGATCGTTACGTTGAAAGGGCAGAACTCTTAGCCCATTACATGCGACGTTTAATGTCGTGATCCGTGTTCTGCCTCATGATTTAAGGGTTATTTTCCTTCCCATGTGTTGGTGCTGTTAGGCAGGCAGAGTTGTACTTAGCTAGTCGCTTGTTTGATGCATCTTTTTACTGCAATATACTTCAATCGGATTCAGCGTTAACCTGCACCCTGCATGTGCTTGTCTATCTGAGAGGACCTATCTTATCCTACAGGCTCTATTTAGGTGAATACACGTTACCTTACCTAGTCTAGTCTTATTAGTGAATAGTAACTAGTGCTGGGAGCTTTTATATTCATCGTGAGATTTATTCTTGATTCAGTTGCTGGGATGACTGCATGATTTATATTTTACTGCTATCCTGCTTCTTGCACGTACCTGGTTCGAAGGGCGTTATTTATCATAAGATGTATACCTTATTCCTGCTGATTTATTGCAGGGGCACTCTGTTTTGGGTTCAACCTGCATGCTCTCAACTGGCGGTTGCCTGTCTGAGCCTATCACTAGCAGAGGCAGGGGTCCTCTTCAGTGTTTACATTGACTGCCATGCAGAGGTTAATTGCCCTCGTGCTGTTAAGTCTGCCTGCAGTATTGTTACGCCAATGTTTTTCCAGCCTATCCTGCATTCTCCTTTCCAGCTTGTACTTTGCACGTACAATAGATGCCGCTGCATCTGCTAGCCTGCTAGCAATTCTCCCCTGCTGGTGTTGCTGCTTGTTATCTGTCTGCTTGGTGCACATGCTTAGTTATTCTTGTTAGTAGCAGCTGGCTCTTCTTGCAGCTGACTGATCAACTTGACGGACTGACGTATTGGAAGCTGAATACATTCATACACCTAGGGACTAGTAAAGATAATCACAAATAGCGGAGTGCAGGATGCCAGATTTGGTTGGCGCGTAGACTACAAGGGATCCATGGCTCATCTATGACAGAGAGAAAATTATGATACACAAAAGAACTACAAGATTACAACAGTTGTAGGACTGCTAGGTAAGTTCACATTGTTTCATTGTTGATTTTATGCTAATATATGGCTGTTTATTCACTATTTTCAATGTTCTGGTGAGTTCCGGTATTGATGTTTTGACTGTTTTTTCTCATAATTTTCATTATTTTATAAAAAACTAAACCATTGCAGCTACACAGTTGGGTATAATAGACTATACATAGCAAAAAACACGTTATTTACAATAAAACAAACCGCATGTCTCAATCTTTTTTGAATCAAAAGGTATTGTCAAAAAAAGTTTATTTATTTTTTCAATAAATTGTGACCTAACTGTGCGTCTTAGCAGAAAATGTCATGAGATTGTTTCGAAAGAGCGCTAAAAAGCCCATTAGATCATCTAGACCTTTTATTTTTAGACCGTAAATAAAAATGTGATCAGAGATTTTTGATTCTCAAAAATTCACAATTTTGACTTGAAAATAAACTGAAAAATAAATCCGACTCTAAAATGATACGAATTTGTTAAGTTATCCAAAAATCAAGAAGATTCCTGAGAAACAGGAGAGGGTGTATGAGTTGAAGGAATGTAGCTTTTGCCAGCCTTCACGAAAGATGGGGTAAGGTAGGCCTCCCTTCCATAGGTAACGGGGGAGGGGGATCAACTGGCAACTCCCGAACGAGCAGGCCCGGCCGCCATTTTGGAACCAAGCAGCGTCACATAGCCATTCTAGGTCGAACAGGAAAACTCGGAGAAAATCGAAGAATTTTGGAAATTTTCGATAGAAGTGGAAAAACACAAAGGCTTAAACCTTTCGAAAACTATATACTTCCGACGAATGTTATCAAGATTCTCTCGCAAATACATTTCTTTTTCCTTGTCACGATTCATTCAAATAAAAAGCAGAAGCGCAATGCTACACCTAGGGCTCTTACTACATTACAGAAAATAGCTTTTTATCGAGAGAACTGAGATAACTAAAGTTATAATTTCTTCTAATTGTCTGTTCTTCTCCCCAGGTTGGCCCCGTAAACCCATCCCTAATCTGCGCGTCACGCAGCCCGCCTCCGTCTCCACGCACCGCCATACTAAGAACAGACACCACTCATTCCCTAACACCATCCGCCCAATCCGACCTTTCCCAACTAACCCACCGCAAACAGTTACCTCTACCACCACCAATTCCAGCCCCACCACGACCACGCCAACCCCTGGCTCAAGCCTGTCCACTTCTCGCGTCCAGCCCACCCAGGCGACTGGGCCTTCCAAAGCGTCTCCTACAATGGGCGAGGGGCCTTTCAAGGTACACGGGTGATGTGAATCCTTGTAGCTGTTATTTATCTTACACTCGTAATAGCTATAGGGTTTGCATTGCGCTTCCGCTTTTATTCGAAAGAATCCAGAAAAGAAAACATTAGAGACGTTTTTACAAAAGAATCATGCTAACATCCGTTGAACGTAGTTTTCGACTGATTTAGACTTTCGATTCTTCTAACCTTACTCGGGAATCTTGAAACTTTCAAGTTCCTCGACTGTCCTCAAGTTTTTAGGTAAAAGAAACGTTGTTCGCTTGGCGGCGCGTGGAGTCTTGCGCCTATCGGTCTAAATGTCTTCCAGGTACCGGGTGGCGCGCTCGGCCGTCTGACGGCTAAACCCCCCAACCCCCTTCCTTCCTATATAAGCGTGAGCTGGCCTGCCACATCATTCGTAAGTCTCTCTGGCTTCGGACGCAGAGCACTCCCCCCTTACCTGATCCTGATAGATCATAGTACCTTCTCGAAAGGTAAGATCCAGTGCGCGGCGGCCCATCTGGGCAGTGGAGTAGTGACCCAATCCCCCTAGAGCCACCGATAAGGTCGACAATTATTGCCCTGCCGCACTGAATTTGCTCTCAGTGAGCTGCGTCCCACGACACGACATTTTGTTGATACAGTTCTCGATAAAAATTGTCGATACAGAAATCTGTTGACAGGACAATTTGTTGATAAAGTTCTCAACAAAAATTGTCGAAACGGAATTTGTTGAGACAGAAAGTTGTCGATACAGTTCTCAACAAAAATTGTCAAAACATAAATTTATTGGGACAGAAAGTTGTCGAGACGGAAATCTGTCAACAAAACAATTTGTCGATGAAGTTCTTGATAAAAATTGTTGAAACTAAAGTTTGTCAAGACAGAATCTTGTCAAGACAGAAATCTATTGACACAACAATTTGTCAATACAGTTCTCGACAGAACTTGTCAAAACAGAAATTTATTGAGACAGAAAGTTGTTGAGACAGAAATCTTTCAACACGACAATTTGTCTATACAGTTATCGACTAATATTGTTGAAACAAATTTGTCGAAACAGAAAGCTCTTGAAACAGAAATCTGTTGATAGAATTCACGACAAGAATTGTCTAAGCATAAATTTGTCAAGACAGAAAGTTGTCGAGACAGAAGTCTGTCAACAAGACAGTTTGTCGATATAGTTTTGGACAAATTGTCAAAACAGAAATTTTCTGTCTCGAGACAAAAATCTGTCAACACAACAATTTGTCAATACAGTTCTGGACCAATATTGTGGAAACAGAAAGTTGTCGAGACGGAAATCTGTCGACAAAACAATTTGTCGATACAGTTCTTGACAAAAAAATTCGAACCCAAACTTTGTTGTGACAAAAGTTATTTAGACAGAAATCTGTCAACACAACAATTTGTCTATACAGTTATTGACAAAAATTGTCTAAACATAAATTTGTCAAGACAAGAAAGTTGTTGAGCCAGAAATCTATCAACACGACAATTTGTCAATACAGTTCATGACAAAAATTGATGAAACAGAAAATTGTTGAAACATTATTATTTTTTTAATAAATTTTTTTGGTCGAATCAAAACTTCCCGCAAAATATTGTGTTATACACATATTCTCGTATAAGTCTTCACCTGCCACTTATACTTCTCTCTCCCTGATTTCAGAACGACGGAAACAACTTCCCGGCCCACCTGCTCCCGATGTTCCTGTCCTCTGCCCAAAAACGACCTCCATACCACCTGCCTAAGACACTCCAGCTGCTTCGCGGGACACGTGTATAGGCCAGTAGGATGCGCCATCTGCCTATCGGCCATGAAAGCGGCCCCAGGCAGTGCAGCCTACGAGGCTTTCCTGAACATAAATCGGTCCACGAGACGGAGATACTCTGGCAGCGCCACATCGGACACAAGGTGCTTTTTGCACCCTGACTCCCGCCACTTTACACTTCTAGGCACGCAACGCAATCCGCCTCACTACTCGGAGACCAGCAAACGGAAGGCAAAGGAGGACAGCACGGCAGCAGACGACCCAAGGTGTCTTATCCCCCAATCGTCGAGGGTCTCGGGCAGGGATAACCCTACTCACACGAATGGCCCCCCTCCCTCGCGGTGTGCAACAAAGGAGGCATCACCCTCGGCGATCTCGGCGCGCACTTCCTCATCCGGGAAAACAGCACGCTGGACATGCCGCCACCCAACCAGGCGGAGTTTCACTCCCAGTGGGAGTACACCCCGAGGGTCCCGGGCCTGCTCTCCGTGTCCACGCGACCGTATCAGACGAGGGAGTTGCTCCACTCACGCAAAGACCATCACAACCCCCCCGCTTCCTGACGGTACTCAAGCGCGCTCCGGCGGAGCTCCCCGATGACGAAACACCGCCCCCCGCCTCTCCCCCTTCCCGGAGGAAAGGTGGTATGTACCTCATCTCACCGCGACTTACACAGAGGGATTGGTGAGAAGCGACTCTGAGGTCTACACCACAGAGCCCTCTAACAATCTGATCACGGTTCATGAGAGAGGCCCTAACTTTATTTTCTCCCCGGTGGACCTAACCAGCACCGCGGTTCAGCTACTCGTCCGTAGGCCTACCCCTTTTCTGCCGCCAGCAGGTTCGAAGAAGCTTCCTCTCCAGCTTCTCAAGAGTGTCTTTGCGGTCGAGCAACCCTGACATCGGATTGTGACTGTCAGAGAAGGCGGCCTGTTCGTCCTAGAACGTATTCCAAATGCACTACCCTAACTCCTCGACCAAATCAATACCACTCTGCTCAACGGGTCGGCACCGAAGGACCTCGACGCTTGGTCAAACACACAATTTGCGCTCACAGCACACTGCCCGGTAGTCAAGTCCCTGATGGAGTTCGCGAATGCTCCGATCCTCTCCCCGAAGGCTCACTTCGACGCTACAAAGGATAAGATCGCTTTCCTGGTCCAGCACATTGCCACAGAAGCACGTACCAATCACTTTCGACTCCGCATGCAGGTGGCTCAAAACCTGCGCGGCTACATCCTCGGCGCATCACTGACGGGGATTCTTGAGCGCATCCGGACTCCCGTCCACACCGATGGCACGCCAGTTACTCCTCAGTCACTGCGTTGTCTGGCAGAGCTCACCATAGGCTCTGTTCACAAACTATTGTCGGGGTCCCTCTTCGACGCTGCTCAGTGGAGATACCAGATTCGGCTTCAGACGCTGAACAGGCTCGCTCCGGAATCCGCCCGGACCGCCCTTCTAGCAGAGTCTGAATTTGAACCTCAACTATTCACCGACGAGGCGATCTTACAGGCTAGTCCAGCGCTGGACACTTTCCGTAGCAGGACAGAGGTCCTCTCTTTTATGGGCCTCTCCACATTAGGTTTCGTTGCTCCGGCTCCGCGAAGACCACCGCAACACCGGGAAGCTGTCACACAGCACCCGCTCTATAACCGAGGAGGAATGTCACGAAGTTACTTTCGTGGCCGAACCGCACCGCACAGGGCGCGATCTACGTTCCAGCAGGGCGCTAGGCAACCCCAAGGGAGGATGGTGGGCTCCGGTGCGTCTCAGACAAGTTCCAGGCCCAGCCCCCCGCCTGCCCTGGAGGCCCGGGGAAGCACCCAGTACGTTCCAAGGAGGGGTGGTCGCAGAGGGGGTCGGGGAACCTCTGCACACAAACGACCCTCCTGCTCACAGGCCACAGCTAACCACAGACAGCAGAACCGCCCCCCCCTTCCGCAAGTTCTGACGTTCTGCCGGCAACCCTCAGGAACCGCCTCGCGCACTGGACCTAGGCCACGCCCTTGGTTAAACGCACTATCGCTACGGATTCTCCTGAAAATGGACTCCACGACCCCCCCACTCAATTACACGGTCTCCCACCGACAACGCGAGGATGTTCTAGAACCCCACGTATTGAAATTTCTGTGCAAAGGCATAGTCAAGGCGGTTCCCAGACAGCTGGCTTTTGTATCTCGCATCTTAACGGTCCCTAAGGCCTCGGGAGGAGATCGCCTTGTGATCGACCTCTCCGACCTCAACAGATACATCCCGGTATCCATGTTCCGCATGTTCCACCCGCAGCGCATACGGGCAGTGCTGAACTCCCCTCTCAGATTCACCAAGTTTGATATCAAGGACGCCTTTCTACACATCCCGATTCATCCCAGGTTCCAAAAATTCCTGGCCTTCAAATTCCGAGGCCAACTGTTTTTATTTTTGGCCCTCCCATTTGGTCTCAACCTGGGACCAAAAAATCTTTACAACGGTCGCGAAGCTGCCCCTGCGTTTACTCCACCAGCAAGGGATAGATGCGGCCTTCTATATCGACGACGGGCTACTCTGGGCACCGACAGCTCTTCACTGCCGGCGCAACACCCAAACGGCCTGCGACCTTCTCCTCAAACTAGGCTTCCGCGTCCACATGGAGAAATCTGTTCTAGAACCCTCCCAGCAGATCGACTTCTTGGGGGTAACATTCAACGGCGCGGCCGGGTCCATCGCCCCAGCCTTACAACACATTGACCGCTGCAGGGACATTGCCACGGAGATACTTACCCACGGAACCCTCTCACTCCGACAGCATCAGAGTTTCCTCGGCATAATAAATTTCCTCCTTACTTACGCCATACTCGCCACTTCTTCAACGAGGTGGTGCTCGCAGCACGCTCCCTCCACCTCTCCCGCAAGCCCTACCATCTCAATAATCACTACCGCTAGGCAGCTCAGCACTGGCGCGACGAGACCTTTCTTCATACCACCGTCCCATTCGTAATGCCTCCCCTGGAGCATCTCCTGTGGACGGATGCATCGGACAAAGCGTGGACAAAGCGTATGCGGCAGCGACCAGCAGTCTTACGGCCGCTGGTCTCCCGGGGAACGCAAACTCCATATTACGGCGAAGGAATCGAAGGAATCGCGGCAGTGGCCATGGTGAACCACTTGTGCTCCAGCAAGGCCCGGCGCTGCAGAGGTTCGGAGCACAGCTCCTACAGATCCTCCAGCGCCACCACCTCTCCCTTCTCGCGACCTACCTTCCCGGTTCGCAGAACGTTGGGCCCAATCAGCTCTCACGTCTCCTACCGGTAGAAATGGAATGGGCGCTGACGCCTCAGTGCTTCTCCCGCCTCTCTGCTCTGCGCGGGACCATGCACATCAACCTCTTCGCGCATCCAGGGAACCACAAGCTCCCACTGTTTGCAGCTTCATTTCCTCACCCGCGAGCGGCTTTAGTGGATTCTCTCCAATGCGACTGGAATCAGTGGAAGAAAATATACCTCTTCCCTCCACACAACCTGATTCCCCATGTGCTCCACAAACACGAGACGTACCGCTACAGCGGCGTCCTCGTGGTCCCCGACCACTCCATAGCACTGTGGTATCCCACGGTCATCGCGTCTTTCCATAGACTCTCGCTCGCCCTCGACGTGTCCCAGCGCATCGAAGGCAAGGAGGTTCCTCTAACATCCCGACCCTTCTCGCGTCACGCACAGGCAGTCCACACAACGCCAATACCAAAGCGTCTGGACTTGTTTCCAAACGTGGCTACGCGCCACGCAGGCGCAGCCCATCAACCAGTCCACCCTCTTGACGTTCCTTCACTACGCCGGCAAGCAGAAGCGGCTCAATCCTCGTACGGTTCTGGTCTACAGGAATGCGTTACACTTGCCCCTCTTACAGGGCTTTGGCGTCATGACCCGCGGGGAGATCTTTCATGAACTGGCTCGCGCCCACGAGAATCCGCCGCAACGACGTTTCATGCCGCAGTAGAAGCTCGAGCCGATGCTCGCCTCTCCTCGCTCCAATACTCAGACGACGTCAGTTTTGGCACTGTTTCAGAAGACTTTGTTCCTCGTCGCGCTTGCAGAAGGCAACTGGGTAACTGAAATTGCAGCCATGTCACGCATGGGACTACATTTCTCCACGAACCCTCCACGCGCGCTCATCCTGACTGGCGACAAGTTCCTGCACAAAAACCAGACCCTAGCCCACACACCACCGCTCATCTGTATCGACTCACTGCTGCAGGATGGCCGGGCACACGGCTTGTGCCTATGACCACACTCAAAGCCTTTATAGCACGGTTGAGTTTTTGTTCATCCATCCTACTTCCGGAAAGCCTCTCAGGGCGTCATCGATGGGCACTACATCTGCTCGCTTATTAATGAGGCCATACCGCATGCCTTTGCTAAAGCTCACGATGTCCGCAAGTATGCCTCGTCTCTCGGTTGGAGGCTTGGAGTCCCGCTTCAAAACATATCCATGGCGTTTTGGTGGTCGCCACACGTATTCGTGCACAAATACCTCTTCACAGTAGAGAAGCCTTACCAACCTTGCGTCTCCTTGGGAACCAGGTAGGTAGTCCTTCTCGCCTCATACGTTTCGGACACCGCTTCCGCTGCAGCCAGCACCTCCTCTACGTAGCAGAGAGTCCGTACTTCATTATCTTACCAACGCGTGCGTCAACACTCCTCGCAAAACCTTCAGATTACGGATTACGAAATATGTATTCCCTTTATCCTACTTGCAGTACAGCTCTGTTACCATAGGAGCTAGCTATTGTACAAATTGTTGGCACTGTTATATTTAGAATTTATTGCCTACCGGACGGTTCACCCACCCCCTCTGGAGGGTAATATGAATTGATTATGAAGCTACTCTTTGGTTGCTCATGCTCACGGCCCGCACATTGTTTTTGGCCGCGTTGAGCGAGTATGTTCACTACCGTTGCCACAACGCCATATCTGTATGTACCCTTACCTAAATAATATTTGGACCCTCGTGTTCAGGGCCCGCATATTAGTTTGCCGCTAGGAACTACCTATTCACTGTTGTCGAACAATTTTTACTCGCCAATATGTTAAGTAATTACCACCACTTATACTAATGTGTTATCCTTCCCTTCCACGGCAAGCGCTTGTTTGGTAATAGCCGGTTTAAGATGCAGCCGATCCATCCACTTTCTGTGCTCTTCTGGCATCGGCCAGCTTGCGCTACATGATGGTATTTTCTATGCAAACCATATGGCTCTCACGAGTGGAAGAGAATATAACTTTTGTTATCTCGATTCTCTCGATATAAAGCTATTTCTCTGTAATAAGTATGAGCTGTATGAGGCCTCCTCCTCCCCCTGCCATCTTAAGTACGCATCAACGTCTCCTTACGGGAAGCTACTCCGCTAGACCTCAGAAATGATGGGGCAGGCCAGCCCACGCTTATATATTAAGGAAGGGGGTTGGGGGTTTCGGCCGGCAGACGGCCGAGCTCGCCACCCGGTAACTGGAAAACATTTAGACCGATAGGCGCAAGACGCCACGCGCCGCCAAGCGGACAATTTTTTTTTCCTAAAAACTCAAGGAGAGTCGAGGAACTTAGAAGTTTCGAGATTCCCGACTAAGGTTAAATGACTTAAAGGTCTAAATCAGTCGAAAACTACGTTCAACGGATGTTATCAAGATTCTCTCGTATAAATGTCTCTGTAATGTTTTCTCTTCAGGATTCATTCGAATAAAAGCAGAAGCGCAATGCAAACCGTATGACTCTCACTCAACACAAAAATATAGCTTTTCATCGAGATAACGAAAGTTTTGATATAAGATCATCTTCTGATACGCTCATAAAAGCTTGGCTCCCAATCGCTTCTATGGTGCAGTACATGGCATTGCCAGGTACTACAGCTCTGTATAAAGGTCACTGTCAGAGACAAGGCATGGCCAAATGTTGATCTGAACCACTCGACAGATTGTGTAATCCTTTATTATTTAATTTTCTATGATAGTTGGAATTTAATTAAGCCATTGTAATGTAGCTTTCAAAATATGATGCATACCCACGTCTTTTCAAATAGTTTATATTCTTATGTTAGATTTTTTTTAGGCCTCAAGCAGGAATATGCACACCTTTGAGGAGACGAGCGAGGAGGACAATCAGCATAACACGCTCCTTAGCCTGGAACATTTGACCAATCAGAGCAACAGAGATTTTGCCAACCTTCTCAGAGGGAGAGGCAGCAGCAGCGACTCAGCTCACCACTATGGAAACCAACTCACGGAAGCTCCCACGCTGCCTGGAAACACGTCTTCATTTAGAAACATTGATACTTCCAGCAGATTTGCCGACCTTCAGAATGGCAGAGTGAACAATGTTCGTCCCTTTAACCTCTCCAACGCTGACCAAAAAAGCAATAGTAGCAACACCAGCCTGCCCCAGCGAGGTGATGGTGACACGAAGTCCCGCCAATACGTGTATGCCACGCTCACTCGCACCCACGCCACGCCAGGAGGGGCTCGAACCAGCGGCGGCATCTCGCTACTTACTGAGAAGATTGCTCAGTCTCGTTTGCACTCCCTCAGAGTAAGTATTTCATTAACCACACTCATTGCGCCCATACTACGTTCAAATTACTCCTCATCGTCTGAATCCATGCTCGATAACTCTTCTAGAAGGGCTCACTTTGTCGTTTTTTAGAAACTGACCGTCTGAATTCAACCAGGCAGACTGTTCCTGTAATCCTTCTACACAGGCTTACTTTGATGTTATTATTTCCCAGACTCAGATTTCTGAAACGCTTGTATGGCGTTTTCGATGTTTATACTTACTCCCTGATCGTTATAATGCGTTGGCGTAGCATTACTGAAGGGTGAGTTAAGATAAATAATAATAGTAGCGTAATATTTCACTTGAAAAGGCATATTGATCGTAGAAGGTACACCGATATTCTATCTATCAGATATGCTATCTGCGTACCTACATCAAACTCTATTGTTGATGAACAATAACACTACCTCTGTCCAGCTAAATTTATATCTTCTATCGAGTTTTATGACTATATTATCACCACTGTTTGCTGGTCTGTAGTTCGGTGTCAGATGAGCTTAGACTATCACACTGGAAATCCTGGTCACTGTAATTTAATCGTCGCTATATTACGCTTTTATTCTTGTTTTCTCGTTCAGTCTAGTGCTGATAAAGCGGATTTCACCCCAACAACCGTCGAGGGTTCAGGCAGCGAGGTCGGGCTCTCCGCCAACTGGACCAACTGGTCCGCCGGCAAAGACGTTTTCGACGAACGCGCCGTCACCGGATTTTGGAATGGAACGACGCCCCCGCAGCCGCCCGGTTCCAAAGATCATGTCTACGGCAAAATGAGCAACCACAGGTGTAGTAGACGCAGTACTTGGTGTTTTACGCTCACATTCTCGCAAGTAAGCATCACATGCATTTAGGATCTGGTATATATGTTGTTAATGGGTTACAGTGACTGGGGCATGCTTGGTATCAGGTGTTTGGTAGCTGATAAAGTAGTTGTAGTTGTAATCTTGGTCTATGTATAAACATTCCGTGGACTCCTCATCTTTTAAATTATTTTATTTCGCATCGTTTGAGTAAATCCAGTTGTGAAACTAATTTATCTGCTACTGTAATCATTCTAGATAATGCGACCACTAAATCATTCATAATAAATGTGCCCCTTAACACATATTATGTCTTTTTCTGTTTCTTCAGCATATACGATCGGCTCCATCCTCCCGAGGGAAATCACGTGTACGGCTCGTTCAGTCACAGCCCACGCACCGACCTCGTCTCAGAAGAGGATAGCGAGCAGCAGCCCGGCGGCGTTCGGAGACAAAACACTTTACGCAGGGTGTTTGATGGCCTCGACGACGCTCACGGCGCTCAGGGAGGCCGCAACAGCGTCGACCAGTCATGGACAAAGTCTCCTCACGCCACTTTCGACCGTGACTTCAACTCGGCAGCGTCTTTCGGGTCGATTGTTTCTGGAACTGATTCGGGCGACGGTGGCTTACAGGGAACTTTAGGAAGGTCTAATCGCAGAGAAAGTTTTAAGGATACTTTGGACAGTTCCATGGTTCAAACCACTATTGATGATGAGGACAAATACGATGATCGTAACTTGTTTGGTGACGTCGTTGAGAGCTCTGGCAACATTGGTCCAGCCCGTCTGCCAAGTGTCAGCAACGCTGTGCCCACCATGCATCCTAACGGTCGTCGCGGCGGCCGTAAACGTTCGAAGGCCTCTCTCGAGCGAAGGTTCCGACAACACCGCCAGAGGGACTGGCAGTCTCCTGAAGGGGGCGATGAAACTTCCCCGCAGCAGATGAGCCTCTCACAGACTTCTGCGGAAAGCGCCAAGAGACCAACTTTAACGGAATCCTCCCGCACGGTGCGTTGTTCAATACATTCCAGCCCCGACGGAGGACTCATAGTTATATACAGTGCCGTCGGTTTTTCAGCGGAATAACGAGTATCGTGCATCATTCGAAAGGGTTTCGAAGGTACCGTGATTCCGAAAACGTCTGTCTGTCTCTCTGTCCGTTGTAACGCTCACAAAAATCGCGAAGACTTCTGAAGTGACGAAGCAATCATAACAAGCTATGCATCATTTGATAGCTCTTGTAGAGTTCAGCAATCATATAAAACTTTTTTTTCTAAACGTGAATGTAATAAATGTTGCATGAGATTTTGAAAAAAATATCGCTAAAATTTTTATATTTGCTACTCGTGATTGAAAAAAAATAGTTGTAGTCTCTGATACTGCTACATCTATGAAGTAATCATGGTAAGCTATGATCACTGGAAAGCTCTTGAGAAGTAATACAATCATAGGTATCGTTTTCTTCGAAATTCGATTTTCGAAAGATGTAAAAGAATATTATCGAAAAATCTCAGAATCATGAGGAATTTTTTTTTTCATAAATTTCATATCATGCAATACATATTTTGAAAGCTCATGTAAAGTTGAGCGGTAGAAATAATATTATTTTTAAATAACCTTCGAATATTTTGT
This sequence comes from Gammarus roeselii, assembly GCA_016164225.1. Lineage (NCBI taxonomy): Eukaryota > Metazoa > Arthropoda > Malacostraca > Amphipoda > Gammaridae > Gammarus > Gammarus roeselii. The sequence goes on along the minus strand of SDVV010000166.1, from coordinate 4,279 downwards.
GTTCCTTTTTATTCATCTCGCCTTCGCCTCCTACATAATTGTGGCTATAATAATTTCAAATACATCGTTTAAAAGCCGTTGTAGTGTACAGTAATGAATTAGGGATTTTTATTCACTAATCGAAGAAGACAAGTCGTAGGAGGCGTTTTTTTTTCAAATCTAGAAATCTAATAACTAATTACTAGTCTGCTATGTAAGTGGAGAAGTTATGATGAGCGTCAATCGCTTTGATATGGTAGAATGTGCAGTCAACTTTAGGAGATCATGATAGCTTCGTTCAAATGGCACAAATCCCACCCACCTTTTCGGCACTGGTTGCAGTTCTTGCCAGCACCTCTGAGTGTCCTCACTCGGCTCAAAATTTTGCACTGTGAATACCCCTCTGCTTTTCGTACCCTGGCTCCGTGACGAGCAAGGCGGTCGAATTCTGCTGGATCCCTGGGTACGTGGGAATATGAGGAAATGAGTTTGCGGACTCGTTTGCTAAATTGGCGTCTGCCCATCAAGAACAATGTATCGCGGTTCATTACTGGGACTGGTTCCCTATCATGAACTCCCACTAAACATCTCGATGGAATGATAAATGGCTACATATTGGACAAAAATGCCTTGCAGTCAAGCCCTCGGTTAGAGAATGGGAAACCATGTTCTCCAACAGAAGAGCTCAAGTGTTCATCAACCGCTCATGCACGGGACACACGTGGATAACTCGCAACCACCAAATGGACGTAGACACGGGACCAGACGCGCCACCATGCTTCTGTTGCCACCAGGTGGCAATCAGCGCAAAACACTTACTGAGGGACTGCAACGCACTCGAAGCAGCCCAACAAACTTTCTTAAATCCCTCGTGCTACCTACAAAGCTTACTCACTGACCTAACCTACCGAATAAAGCTTATCGCTTTCGGAAAATAGACTGGACTATACGAAGCAGTCGAACCCCTAAACATCTGCGCAAGCGATGTGGCATCCACACCACAACGCATAGACAACGACACGTTTACGAAGATACGCGTTCCTTTACGCACCAGAATGTGTATATACCACAATCGAAACATGTATTCAATTTAACCCTGACATGGTCAATCTTTTTGCAGACGAAGGTGTGCGAACCTACCAGAATCAATAATGGTCGTGCCCTACGGATGAGCCTGCCAGGACTCGCGTTGAGACCCGGGTGGAAATGAGGCACAAATCAAATCGAATCCAGTAGTCTCATTTGCATCACTGCCACCTCATCCCAAATAGTTAACACTTTTCCATCCATTTTTAATTATGATTCATCAACACCAAGCGTATCGGCGACCTTGAGTATTTTCTTGATTTCTAATGCCCCCAGATTCCAAGAGGGTCTCATGCGCAGCTCAGCGATCACGCCAGCCGAACCGACACTGAAGGCTCGGGCCAGTGGCAGCCCACGGACACCGAACTACAGGTAGGGCGCCTCTCAACAGTGATGAACCCTAACCCGGTGACGGATTCGCATTTTGACTTGGAAAAATATTGTGTGGTTTGTTTTTAGTATGGAGTCAAGAAGAATTGGATGGAATAAGATTCAAGATTCGTTGCAACAGAATAGAACGTCGTTGGTAACCAAGACAAATGACGATACTAAGCACGTTTTGGTTGTCGAACTGTTATCTACGAATATGTGTGACTAGTGCAGTAATATCATGCGAAGCAGAACATGTGCAGAAGGCACTTAGGCTGCCGCAGTTGTGTCTCTTAAACGGCTCACTGACTAGCTCTTCTGACGCTACTATTTTTATCATGAGCTGCGTAATCGAAGTTCGCTGGTGAGACGAACCATTTTAATGCTTTCTTCTCGAGCTGCATAATTGGGATTCGCAGATAGCACTAACTGCTTGCTGCCTAAGCTGCATAATGGTTTTTGCTTACAGATAATACAGACCGTTTTAATGTTTTCATCCTAAGCTGCATTACCGATTTTTACAGATACGACGGACCGTTTTAATGCTTTCATCTTGAGCTACATAATTGGGTTCACTGAAATGGCAAACTGTTAAAATGCTTTCATTCTGAGCTGCATCATTGGGGCTCAAAGATGGGACAACCCGTTTTATTACTCTCATCCTGAGCTCATAATTAGGATCCACAGAGAGGACAAACCGTTTTATTGCGCTCGTCTTGGGCTGCACAATTGGAAGTCCTTAGATAGGACACACCGTTTTGAGTTTTATAATCAAAAGTTCCCAGATGGGACAAGCACTCTTGATGCTTTCGTCCTTCGCAGCCTAATTGATGCAAGTCTACACGTTCGTTAAGAAGATGAGCCTTACTGTGCACAGGTGAGAATTAACGGGACAAACTTTCTTGTTGTCGAATAAGTCGAGCGTTCTTGTTCCTCTCTTCAAGTAAATGAACATCATAAAGGTTTGACAATCAAATTTTGGTGTGTTGTTTTATGACCTTCAAATTATGTCGGTCCTCTCATAAATGCATCTCGTCTTCTCTTCGTATATGTTATACTGTGTAAGCATACAGAGCCGGACCACTCTGATCACTATATCATGCATGAACAATAAATAAACGTCGATGCTCGCACACAAGACTTCCCATCAGATTAGCTCGTTGTCCATGGTATCCGTTGCTGACTACTCAGTCTGAAATCGATTGAAAAATCTCCATCTGGGGTACCTCGTATCACGATTTGAACGAATAGCAATCACTTTTCGTGCAAGCAGAAATGAGTAGCGCTTGCGCATAATTCAAACTGCCCCGTATACCCACGCGTACAAGGAACTCGTATACCATCATTACAGCATCACGTTTGCCTTCCTTTGTTTTCATTAGGTTCCTTGCATGTTCTCATCTCCTCAACAAATGGAGTTCCACAATCTGTTCTAAGTTACTCACACTTCGTCATGATGCCTAACCTCACTATTGGTTAATTATTTGTTACGCATCATTAATTGCATGACAACATTGGCTGTCACCTATTATGATTTACTAAGGACCATTCATTTCAATGTTGATGTGCATCTTATCCTTTTTTTTTGTTCCCTAACACTTGTCCCTCTAACTTAATCTACACCTTTGGTTTACTGGGTTGTGTTATAATTGATGGGCTAACTACTCACCTCAAAGCATGGCGCCTCTTATGGATTACCGTTACTTCGTTGTCTTCATCATGCCACCTCATGTGGTAACCGTTACTTCGTTGCCTTCATCATGCCACCTGATGTGGTGACTTACTTCGTTGCCTTCATCATGCCACCTCTTGTGGTGACCGTTACTTCGATGTCTTCATCATGTCACCTCATGTGATGACCGTTACTCCGCTGCTTTCATAAGGCCAACTCGTGTGATGTCCGGTACTTCGATGCCTTCATCACACCACCTCATGTGGTAACCGTTACTTCGTTGCCTTCATCATGCCACCTCATGCGGTGACCTACTTCGTTGCCTTCATCATGCCATCTCATGTGGTTACCGTTATTTCGATGCCTCCATCATGCCACATCATGTTGTCGTTGCCTTCATCATGCCACCTCAGGCGGTGACTGTTAGATCGTCCCTTCATCACACCACCTCACGTGGTGACTGTTACTTAGTTGCCTTCATCATGCCACCTCATGTGGGGACTTACATCGATGCCTTCATCAAGCCACCTCATGTGGTGACCGTTATTTCAATGCCTTCATCATGCCACCTCATGTGGGGACTATTACTTCGTTGCCTACATGTCACGCGCTGACATGGTACTAAACTCGCCTCCATATCTAGCGCGGTTTTAGCCACGAGCAATTAATCAATACTAAGATGAACGGGAGTCAGTGAATTTGCAGACGCATTCATTCTCTTCGTGTGAACTCTTCGTTTCAGTGTTAGTACACACGAAAGTAATCGGAATTCAAGATATAACCCTAAACAACAAATTCAATGATGAATCGTCATCAAAATCATAGTTTGCTCATAATTCATTAGTGCTTTGCTTACCATGTGGCTGCTTAAATTCATTATTAACCTAAAATGCTGACAAGTTTATGTAACGACATCTCCGAGTCACCTGAGAGATAAATGTTGACTACGTGCGAATGCCAATGTGTCACGTAACAAAGTATTGCTTTATCATTCACTGTAATATGTATATATATATATAGATAGATATAGATATAGATATAGATATAGATATAGATATAGATATAGATATAGATATAGATATAGATATAGATATAGATATAGATTTAGATTTAGATTTAGATTTAGATTTAGATTTAGATTTAGATTTAGATTTAGATTTAGATTTAGATTTA
>SDVV010000165.1:0-33865 GCA_016164225.1 Gammarus roeselii | reverse complement strand
ACGGTTACTGTGCTATATATACAAGCAACACAGTGATAACAGAGGAGCGTGTTAGTCTAGCCAAAACAGTACAATGTGCACGAAAGCTTGAATCACAATTTTTGTTGTGTTGGATGGCCTAGTGCACTGCGTGCTGGTCTCGCACACCAGCGACGTCGGGTTCGATTCCTGGTTACAGTCTAAAGGTTTTTCCGATGATGAGATCACTGTGATAATTTTAATAAGTCCACCAACGATATTGTTGGTATATTCTTGTTCTCTATCAGTGCAAAAACAATCAAAAAGAAACGTGGAATGTACTAAACAGAATTGTTCCCTACAATAAAAAGATCACCTCACCTACTTATCCGAATACTCAAGCAGTTTCGGAAAAGTTTAACAACTACTTCGCTGGAGTTGGGAAACAGGTTTTTGAAGAAGTGACCCAGGAAACTTATCAAGAAGTACAGAGTGATGTAACAGATACATGGAGTCCAAAAGTTTTGGATGGAGACAGCGACCTAGAAGCAAACGTCGAATGGAAACCAAAGCTAGTATCGCAACAAGAAGTAAAACGAGCTGTAATTGCCTTGAGGAACAAAAATTCAACAGGAATAGATGGCTTAGCCCTACAATATCTGAAAGACAGCCTTTTGATTACCTTGCCTGATATAAGCACAGTTATTAACACCTCCATAACAAGTGAAACTTTTCCAGAGATCTGGAAGCATGCAATCATCAAAGCAATTCATAAATCTGGGGACAAGAATGAACCATCCAACTTTAGACCAATCAGTCTTCTGCCGGTCCTATCCAAGATTCTTGAAAAGGTAATATCTATCCAATTGATTGATTACCTGGTATCAAACAAGCGGTTGAATGACTGCCAGTATGCTTAGTGGCAAAAGTTGTCAATAGAAGATGCACTTATGAGCATCACTGAAGATCTGTACAAAAACTTGATGAGGGGCAGTTATCTCTGCTGGTATTGCTAGACTTATCAAAAGCTTTCGACAGTGTAATTTATACAATTCTTTTTGGCAAGCTCCGCAACATCGGAATTGAGCCTACTTGGTTCAAAAGTTATCTGATGAATCAACAACAATCAGTTAAACTCGATTACGCAACTATGTCAAATTTGGCCAAAGTTGCCTTTGGGGTTCCTCAAGGTTAGATACATGGCCCTCTGTTGTTCCTGGTTTTTGTGAATGACATTGACTGTAAATTACCAAAAAATCAAGCAAAAATGGTAATGAACGTCAATGATGTTCAAATATTGCTCTCCCGAAAGCCGTCGCATCTGAATGCACTGAAAGGCGACGCCGAGACAGCCGTAACTAATCTGAAATTTTGGTATGATGAAAATGGACTCAAGCTCAACTCTGAAAAAGCAAAATGCATCTTGTTTGGCTCAAACCCCAAAAAAAAGCAGTTTCAATAAATTTCTCTATCAGGATAGGCTAATCTGACATTCCTATTGAAGATGAAGTTATAAGTCTGGGAATATGGTATGATCCCAATCTTTCCTTCAAACACCATGTAACTACTCTGTGTTCCAAGTTGAATGGAACACTTTTGTTCCTAAACTCTGCAAAAAAAGAATTGGACTTCAAATCTAGATTACTGATTGTCCATGCTTTAGTATTTTCTCATATTAACTACTGTCTTTCAATTGGGGGAAATGCACCAAAACTCAAAAAGAAAAAGTGCAACGTTGTATAAATTTTGTGGCAAGAATAACATGCGATGGTAGCTACAAAAAACGAGACCACATAAGTCCTCTCCTCGAAAAATTGAAGTGGCTCAATTTTGACAACAAACTGTCGCTCCATGAGTCAATCAGAATTCATAAAGATCTTCTAGAAAAACATTCATCCGGCAGCCAAAGACTCATTTATTCTTGAGGTGAAAAGAACAATCGATTCACAAGGAATAATGATACTCTGCATGTTGAACACGGAAAAACAGAAACGGCTTGTCGAGCTTTTTCGATCACTAAACCAAAATCCTGGAACAACCTCTTAACAAGCCTCAAGAATCTTGAAGCCAACACGTCCTTCAAGAATAGGCTTAATGAACATCTATTGGTCGATAAATTCAAAACCGTAACTTTGCCCACAAACACAAGCTAAATGCATAACACCAGTAACCAGAAAATGTATTCTGTTCTTGAGCATGTTTTGAATCCACCACCACCATCCCTCTCAACATTGAGACACCATCTAATCGTTTTTACTCTGACAATACATATGTTTTCTATGTTGCTACCAATCAGAATTATCTTTGCCAATTACCATAAGTGGTAACTAGCGTTTTGTCTATTTCTATGTTTTAAATGTTTCTGTTGGTTTAATTATAATTGAAAGTCAAACTCGGTTTTCTTGAGGAACCATAGGCAGCTTCTGACTTTGACAAATGTTAACTCTATTTTAATGTCACTCATTGAACTGGTTCTACCAATTACCATACCATTTGTGATGACACAATCATTGCCTTATAAGCTAATACTCTACCTTGTCTCCTATAACGGAAGTATATTCTTCCAACTTGCGTACTCCAGCATTGGAATATTCTGATTCATTGATACTTAGCTGTAACTGGTTATTACATCTCCACACCAATCAACAATTGCCCCTGCCAATTACCCTGGCTGTTAACTATCGTCTCATCTATTTCAATGTCTCAATCCTTTTAAAGTGTGCTCTGTCTGTTGATGAATAATTTGTAGCCGCTCTCTCACAGAAGTATTTCGATACAAATATAAATCAATCGATGAATTTTTCCAATCAACGTATCATTTTTAAGTTGCAATCGCAATCATAAAAGGTAACATTGTTCTCTATTCTTCTCTTGGAGAACTCCCTCCATCTGAGTTTTGTACTCCCCCACTGAATTAAACTGTTTGTTGTCCATATATGTACGTAAGTATGTACGCGTATGTGTGTATTGGTGTGTACATGTATATGTATTTGTATATATATATGTTTTGTGCATGTATATGTATATTAGTATGAATATATAGGTGTTGGTATTTATTTATTGGTAGCGTCGACCGGGGTGGCTCCCCGCATTTTGCGCATACTTAGAAATAACTCAAAAAGTACACGGCCGAGAAATTTCGTATTTACGGTGTGTATAGCTACTATTATGACCATGGAGCACCATAAGTTTCAATCTTCCAGCATTAACCAAAAAAAAGTTATTTATGAAAAACCGTGCGGTGAGCTATGGCCCCTAATCGGGGGTGACTCCCCGCACCAAACGGGGTGACTCCCTGCACCCCATATATATCAATAATTGAAAGGTAAATTCTAAGTTAGAGAGTACCAATAGATAGAGCAAGCTCATATTAGTATATATCAGTTGCTTAAAATATATTGTTACGTTAAATATTAGGTCTGACAGGTCTTTTTTATGCTCCCTTTTGGCTGCCGTCATGCTTGACTGTCGAAGATTTTTTTTTTTTTCGATCTCACAGCATTAATTAAAGTTTTTCTTCTAAAATTGCAATCTAACTTTACTAGAAGTCATTTCTCCACATCCTGAACTAATTATGACCCTAAAGTATTAGTAAATTAGGGAATATTACAAAAAAATGATCATTTTAACGATATGATAAAATAGGTTAAAACATTATTTCTTCAACTCAATAGCAAACTTATTGCATTAACATGAATACAAGTCGTGCTATGTAAGGTATTGTTATCTCGATATGAAGATATGATGGAAAAAATTGTTGCTGGGCGTTAAACATAAGTCAACACTCAGGCCTAGACTTGTCACCATGTGTTAAAAACATCGAGTCATTATAAAATTAGTTACCCATTTTGAAATTAGCTGTGGTATCAATATTGTAGCCCATTTACTTCCAGATGTCTTTACATGTCTGTAGAATTGCATTTAATTACTTTTCATTGAAGAAAAACAAAGATATTTAATAACAAAATAGGTGCGGGGAGTCACCCCCAATTTTTTTTACCTGGGGTGACTCCCCGCAGTTGTATATTTGTATATATCTACAAAAGTTTACATTTCTTCCCAAAATCCATCATATGCAACAAACTACAACATATTCCAAGTATCACCACTAAATTTGGCTCTAATCCAATGGAAACTCTAGCCACAGTATTGAAGTTTGCGGAACGTCAAATTTTTGGGGACCTGAAAAACACACCTTCACTTAGGCGATTTTCATAAATTCTGTGCGCGCATCGAATTTCTACAAGTAGCTGATACTCACTAACAAAGACCTCCTCTTTCAAGTCCCGTAGTCAAATATTGTGATTTCCGACGTTTTTGTGCCCAAAAGGGGGGTGGGGGGAGTCACCCTTGGTTTTCAACTGCAGGGAGTCACCCCAGTCGACGCTATATTGTGTATTCCATTCGGTTCCATGAAGGACAAGCCAGCCGCCTACTAGAGATGAGCTGCAATGTATTCATTAATTTTGGATTTATCAATCCCATGCCCATGAGTTTCTCACTTGAAAATATAGCACATATTGTGAAAACTGCTTTGCAACACGAAGTAGCTACAAATCGACCGCCGACAGGAGATGTGCTGTCACAAATTAATTTTTATTCTTGCTTCGCTAATTCAAGTACGGCATTTAAAAAAATAAGTTTGATGTGTTAGACCTAAGTATTGAAAACCCATTGCTAGACGATGGAAATAAAAAGATTTAATAATAATAACTTGAAGAAATTTGATTTGCACACAGAATATATTGAAAAATTGCCTAAGTTAATGTTTGTTTTTCATGTCCTTGAAAATTTTTGTTTGGAATGAATGAAAGTTATGAATTGTGGCCAAATTCGAGGTTCATACTTCTAATATGTTCTAGTCTGTTGTGTAAGAAGGATTTTGGAAAGAAGTGTATATATTTGTAAATGTTCAACTGCAAAAATATTGAATAACACATATTTTGTTATTCAATATTTTTGTTTTTATTCACTGAAAAATACTTGACTAACTGTCATCAGAAGTAAATAACCTTAAGAAATAACACCACAGCTAATGGTAACAAGTCTTTTTTGTCACCTAGGAGCAAATTTCTATTGTGTTAGCGTCGACCGGGGTGACTCCCCGCATTTTGCGCATACTTTAAAATAGCTCAAAAAGTACGCGGTTGAGAAACTTTGTATTTACGGTGTGTATAGCTACTATTATGATCATGGAGCACCGTAAGTTTCAACATTCTATCGTTAACCAAAAAAAAACTATTTACAAAAAACCTTGCGGTGAGCTACGACCCCAAATCCGGGGTCACTCCCCTCACCAAACGGGGTGACTCCCCGCACCCCTCATATATCAATAATTGAAACGCAAATTGAAAGTTTGAGAGTACCAATAGATAGAGCGTGCCTATATTAGTATATATCAGTTGCTTATGATAAAATTTTACGGTAAATATTACGTCTGTGATAGGTGTTTCTGATGCTTGTCTTTAGCTGCCGTCTTACCAGACTGTCGAAAGATATTTTTCCCGATTTTGCCGCAGGAAACAAAATTTTTCTTCAATAATTGCAATCTAACTTTACTGGAAGTCATTTCTCCACATCCTAAACTAGTTATGACCCTAATGTATCAGTAAATGAGCAAATATTACGAAAAAACAATCTTTTTATTAATACGATACAACATTTAAAAAACGTATTTTGTCAATTCTATTGCAAACTTATTGCATTAACATGAATACAAGTCCTGCTAGATAAGGGATTGTTGTCTCAATATGGAAATGTGATACAAAAACATGTTCCTGAACATAAAACATGAGTTAACACTTATTGAAATTGCTGTGGTGTCATTATTGTGGGTCATTTACTTCCAAATGTCATCATATGTGTGTAGAATTGCATTTGATCACTTTTCATTGAAGAAAAACAAAAATATTTAATAACAAAATAGGTGCGGGGAGTCACCCCCGATTTTATTTTCACCTGGGGTGACTCCCCGCAGTTGTATATTTGTATATATCTACAAAAGTTTACATTTCTTGCCAAAATCCTTCATACGCAACAAACTACAACATATTCTGAGTATCACCACCAAATTTGGCCCTAATGCAATGGAAACTCTAGCCACTGCATCAAAGTTTGCAAAACGTAAATTTTTCCAAACCAAAATTTTCGAGGACCTGGAAAACACACCTTCACTTTGGCGATTTTTCATAAATTCTGTGCGCGAATCAAATTTCTATAAGTAGCTGATACTTACTAACAAAGATCTGCTCTTTCAAGTCCCGTAGTCAAATATTGTGATTTCCGACGTTTTGGTGCCCAGTAGGGGGGTGCGGGGAGTCACCCCGGGTTTTCGACTGCGGGGAGTCACCCCGGTCGACGCTATCTGCTTATTAAGGTAACAATACCATGCCTAGCATGTCTTTTATCCATGTTGATGCAATTAGTTTGCTATAAAATTGAAAAAGTATATACCTTATTCACTTGTGTTTTCATATATTTAAAAGGGTGTTTTTTCATAACATCTGCTCATTTACTGATACTTCAGTCTTTTTTATTTCAGAATGTGAAGAAATTATTTCCACTCAAGTTGATTTTCCAATTAGTGCCAAAAAACATCCTAACCTACTTATTATGAAATTAAAAAAATCATCTCTGATTAGAGAGCATAGCTTGCCACATGCATTTTTGCAAATACATTCCTTTGTTGATGATGGGAGGTTGTCTCCTACTGGGCTTCATGAAATTTCTCAGTTAGGTTGGTACTTCCTGAATTATTTCAATATAGGTATGCGGAGAATATGGGGAATCAACCGGGTCACCACTACTTCATGCAGGTGATGCCATACCTGGAGAGCTTGTAAAATTTGCAACTCTGATAAATCCTCAGCGTCGACTGGGGTGACTTCCCGCATTTTCCCTGTACTTAGAAATAACTCAATAAGTATATGGCTGAGATACTTTGTAATTGCGGTTTGTATAGCCACTATTATGACCATGGAGCACTGTAAGTTTCAACATTCTATTGGTGACCAAAAAAAATGTTATAAGAGGAAAAACTGTGCAGTGAGCTACGGCCCCTATTCGGGGGGTGATTCTCCGCACCAAACAGGGTGATTCCCTGCATCCCCCATTCATCAATAATTGAAACGCAAAATAAAAGTTTGAGAGCACCAATAGAATGAGCATGCCTATATTAGTATATTAGTTGCTTCAAATAATTTTTTTCGTAAATTATTATGTCGGACAGGTCTTTTATATGCTTGTCTCTAGCTGCCCTCATACTTGACTGTTGAAGAAATTATTTTTCCTGATTTAACTGCGGGCAACAAATTTTTTCTTCAATGATTGCAATCTAAAATGACTGGAAGTCATTTCTACTCATCCTGAACTAAGTTATGACCCTAAATCATCAGTAAATGAACAAATATTATGAAAAAAAAGAATTTTAAAGTAACAATAAAACAAGTAAAAAATTCATTTCTTCAATTCTACAGCAAACGTATTGTATTAACATGAATACAAGTCATGCTAGGTAAGCTATTGATATCTTTATTTGAAAATATGATGAAAATAATATTGTTCCTGGGTGTTGAACATAAGTTAACACTTAGGCCTAGACTTGTCACCATGTGTTATAAACATTGGGTCCTTATAAAATTTGTTACACATTTTTAAATTAGTTGTTGTGTCATTATTGTCGGTCATTTACTTCCAGATGTCTTTATGTGTGTGAAGAATTGCATTTAATTACTTTTCATTGAAGAAAAATTAAGATATTTAATAACAAAATAGGTGCCAGGAATCACCCCCGATTGTTTTTCCACCTGGGGTGATTCCCCATAATTGTATATTTGTATATAGCGATCTATAAAAGTCAACATTTCTTTTTTAAATCCTTCTTACGCAACAAAATACAACAGATTTCATGTATCACCACCAAATTTGGCTCTAATCCAATGGGAACTCTAGCCACAGCATCAAAGTTTGCGGAGTCCATTTTTTCCGAACCAATATTATCCGGGACCTAAACAACACACCTTCACTTTGGCAATTTTTCATACATTATGTGCACGTATCAAATTTCTACAAGTAGCTGATACTTACTAACAAAGACCTGTTCTTATAAGTCCTGTAGTCAAAAAGTGACATTTCTGATGTCTTGGTGCCCAAAAAGGGTGTGCAAGGAGTCACCCCATGTTGCTGACTGCAGGGAATTACCCCAGTCGACACTATATATCTTCGTGTTAGTATTTCTCTCGTCATTGTAAAAAAATTGAAGTTGAACTGTTTCTCAGTGTTTTAAAGCTTATCATGCCAAATATATCTTTTAATGTCAGATACAAAGTGTCTCCCAAATTATAATGAAATACAGTCTAAATTCTTGCTCCCACTTTATTGTGTCCAATCTCATGAACGAGTCTTGGCCTCTGTGGGTGAGGTCATACCATTGGCAAACTTGCCACACCCAGACCTGAAACTCTACATGGCCTTGGTTGTGCTTGCCTTCAAACCATCAGAAGCTCTGGTGGATTATGCTAGCAATGTTGTTTGTATGCAGCTCGTTGTCTTGCAGTCCACTTGTCTGGGTGAGGATAAACAGACCTCACTCAGTTGACACTTATGCTGTGACATAGAACAGTTTCATAGCCCTTCTTTGCTATTTATTCTACCTGCATGTTTACTTTATTGTGTGTTGCAGGTGCTGTGTGTACCTGTTGCTGCTGAAGGTCACTACTAACTGAGTGTTGCTCGAAGATGGTCCAACTGAACAGCACCTACTAGGGTTCATTTGCTGCTCTCAACCTTCACTAAAAAGCATTCCTTCTCCAAGGTGATGCAACAAAGTCTGGATGAATTTAATCAGTGGGAGCATTGTGTTAAAACATGCCATCTGACACATTGGAGGTGTTATTGCTTGCTCTATTGATGTTCTGGTGGTTATTATGAATCGATATATTGAGTGGAAGCAATCTGTTGAATCATGCCATCTGACAAATTGGAGGCATTGCTGCTGGCTCTGTTTATGTTATTTGGTGGTTATTCTAAACTATTTTCCATAGTTTCAGTGTAACTGGATTACAGATCCAAGGCTTTTATTGATAACTCTTCTGATTATTTTGATAGGAACCCATTAGGCTATGATATACTGTGATGTTATTGTTTGCCATCAATATTAACACTAACAACAGGATTATTTAGCAAGGGTTGATATTTGTAGTTCATACTGATTCAGATGCACAGCCAAATCCTTCAGAAAATGGGAGGGATAGGACCCAGTTTGCACAAAATTGGGCTGGCAGCGCAAGCAAGCATTTAATAAGAAATAATGGTACGCACATAGAATTTTGAGATCAAGCGCACATGAAGACACTTTCCCAATATATCGCACGCAGAGACGGAACATCGCACTTAAACAAATCTTTAAACTATTTGTTATGCTGAAATTTCAAGCACACTTTTCCCTCCAAAGTTTATCAATTCAAACTAACTCTACATTTCCCAACCACTGCACAACAACATCGTAAATAACAAGTAATTTGTTATGAGAAACAAAGAAAAACCAATGTTGAATTCTTTGACGGGATATTATAAAATCATCTATTCATAATACAATGCATGATTTAGTGAATCCGTGTTTGGTTTGAATACAACAATAACTAAACTGTGATATTAAATTACTCCTGGCATGGTTTGAACAACAATGTAATATTCCTGCTCTATTGGCAGAAGATGGAAACAAACACAGCTGTCTCACACTTATGTAAGCAAGTTTGTCACAAATTACACATTACCGTCGTCAGTTGTATGGTTATGAGATACCTGAAGGGTGTCAGTGATGGCAATTTTTAATAAGAACTGACAATGATTGTTAATTGTAATATGTATAACCACCAAAAGAAAGAGTGTCACCTAGATATCACAATCTGTTTCATGGGACACCTGGGTGGTGTCTTGGCAAGACGTTTGCGTCTATGTGTGGTCACCCCTAACTGCTCAGTGTACGCACATCTAGGTCTCCGCGGTATATAAGTTTGCCAGTATCTATCAACAGTAGCACACATTAATCTATGAGTGCATGCAAAGGTCATGATATGCCAACCTCACCTTTTGAGGTGCACTGCTGGTTCAATTTTTTGTGTTCAGTGGTAAAAAAACACGTTATGTCTTCAACCCCCTTTTCAGTGATGAAAACACACGTAATGTTCTCAACCCTGCGCCCAATTGTGGAATCTGTGATGGGACGAAGCACCTCACACCTCATTTACTTGCACACATTCCAAAACTAATAAATCTTGTTGCACCTAAGGGTTTGGCTAGTAACTACCTTGCAATGCACCCTTTGAGTCAGGTGTGAGATCAAAGATCAGTCTCGGCTGCAGGTCCTAACAGTTCTTACGCCCACACATGTCCATCCCATTTTTCAATCTGTCACAAAGGGGCAGAAAAGTGCGTTAGGCTCGCATCAAAACTAGTCCAGTTACATTAATTCTCCACTCTGATTAATATGTTTCATGCTTTCTTCCTACCTTCTCTCTGATGTCTCCTCCCTAAAGCACTTAGATCAATATGTTCCATGCTTTCTTACCTCCATTCTGATGTCTCCTCCCTAAGGCCTGCTTCACATCATCCATTCGCACAAACTATGGTCTTTAACTTAACCTACTCCTGCTCTGGCATTGTACCAGCATGCTTAAAAATAAGTGTCTTATTGACACCCATATGGCTATAATAGTGCACTGCATAGGCATAGCATGGGAAACAGCCGCCAGGCATTGGTACCTTCTCCTTGCAAAATGATGTGAAGCAGTGATGCCCATCAGCATTGGTTTAACGAGGAATGGAGAAACAGAGACAATCTCAATCAACATGTGGGTTGGTGGTCTACTCTTCAAGAGCTGATTTGAGTTGTTTTGAGTCACATTGTTGGATGCTATTTCCTGCTACAACTTTTCCCTTTCCTACTCGTTTAATAAAGAAATTCCATCAACACATAATGCTCTTTCACATTCAACTTCAGAACTGATTGCCCTACTATCTGAAGGCAGTCATTGTTACAATCACTCCCTCCATCCAAAGCTGCATGTTGAAGAGGTATATAATTAGTCTACAGCAGCTTTCCCACACTTCCTGTGAGAAGGACTCGGAAAGCAAGACACAAGATTGTGACGAAGATGCGGCGCATGCTGTTCTCGGACAAAAGGAAGCCTACAAGTCAGACGGGCCAACTAATTCAGCATGTGGACGAGCACACTGGTCCAAACTATTCTCCTTTTGGAAAGATCATAACAACCAAGCTACGCTCTTTTATGCAACCATTTCCCTTGACTCATCCTGTTCCTTCATGCGTGTTGTTCTCATGCTTGAGCGTGTAATTCTTTTGCATGTGATCCTTGTTTTTGGTCTTTTCTTCATCTGCTCCTTCAGCAGGTTTGTGATGCAAAGCCCGGAACCTAAAGGGCGACCACAAATTCTTAGGTTTCTGGTGCATACACTCTCCATTCCTAACGTCACACCTCTAACCTGCCCCACCAGTAATTCATCGGCCACTAACAACTGAGAAAAAGACTCCTGAAGATGGTTGACTGTCTCTGAACTATCCTTGCAGCCTCAACAGTGACAAGAGATCAATCAAACTCACCTGATACCCAAACACATGGTCTTCAAGTGAAAACCCTCCCAACAGACACCACAAAAAAAGGCTGATCCCTTTGCTTGGTATGTCAAAAGCCACATGCCAAACCAGCGCCTGCCACAGTAGCCCAGCTGCCCACAAGATCACCAGCATGCCCAGCACTCCCCCCCCTCAAAAACCCGCTCACTCACGTCAGCAGAGCCTCCAGGTACTGTAGCCAACTGCAAAGGCAAGGACAGCAGATCCACAGCAGGCGCAGCCAAAGACGACGACAGGCAGCGTCACTCGGGAATACCAGTGTCCCCAGAGGTAGACTGCAGCAAAGAAGCCGCACAACGTCGAGGAGTAGCCGCATGGTGGGCAGTATTAAGCCTTGTGAAACAGGTCTGTCCAGTTGGTAACATTCCAAGTTTATAGTTACATCTGAGGGGATTGGAGTTGTGCCTCTGGATCCTGAGTTACCTGAGAGTGCTGTGACACTCTGTTGGTAGGTGGTATTAAGCCTTGTGTACCAGTTCTATCCATTTGGTAGACTGTCATGCTGTCTTGTTGCTGTGCTGCTGTTTCATTAAGTAGCTAAACCTGTTGAAAAAAAACTTCAAATTGTCCAGTCATTGGTTATTTAGGCACGATCCCCTAAGGAACTGATCCTTGAAAACAACAGTTGCGGTAGACCCTCAACGCCCAGAGCCAGAAACCTTTTTTTAACTCTCAAGCTATTCTTCTGTGCATTGCCTCTTTTTTCTCCGGCCTAGTTGAACCAGTTTTGGGTAACTAACCTTGAAGTCGTGTGGTGCAACTCTTCTGGGTTCCCTAGCTAACAGTTCTAGGCCTGGCCCACCTCAGAAATTTATAATTTCAGGGACCATTGCAGAGGGTGGAATCAAAAAATAGCTGAGAAAATAAATTCTTTATTTATAAAATGGGGCAACAGCAGCTGTAACAGCTTAAACTATAAAACTTGGCAATATTTGGCCAACAATAGCTATGCCAATTTAAAAACAAAACCTAATTAAAGGAGGAGCTGGGGCAACAGAATGGTTCCCATTGAACCAGCTGCTCCCTGCAAACCAGGAAAAGAAAACACAGAAATTATACTTTGCTATGTACAGGTATCACAAATTTTTCCTGATAATATCCCCAACAGCTGGGTCCACTGACCCTCACAAGAGGTTGTAACATTTCCTCCACAGCCAGAATACGCAAGAAAACAGTACTCTAAAAATAATATACAGCAAAAAGTTGATAAGTGTGTAATGTTTGACTAGAACTCATCAAATTATAATAGGGTGATACATCAATAGATTAATTATAACTGTTGGCAATAATATTCATGACAAAAACACTTGATACATTTTAAATGCATTTATTAAAATCTGAATATAAGAATGCATAGATGGATCAATGAAAACCACTTAGAACTTTTGCTTGTCAGTCAAGTGAAACCACCTCAAACCTCTATCAACAAACTCAAGGGTTAACACTATCAAGAGTAAAAATTCATAAATGTAAACCTTGCGGGAAAGCATCATAATAAGTAACCCAATATAACAGGAAACGAGCAATATACATCAGAGATCAATCAATAATCACAGACAGCAGTCATGTTGGCACCTTACAGGAAGTTTAACGCTTCTGCCATTACAGGCATGAAGGCAAAGCACAATTTAATAATGATCAGTTACAGGAAAACCCACACTTGGGTACATAAGAAAAATAAAAAAAAGCTTCAAACACTGGTAAAAACTGATCACAATGCAACCTGTCAGATCACTGCCATGGACAACCTCTGATCCAGCACTTCCCCAACCAACCATCACACCATCAATTGATGCCACAACCTAGCTCTACATCTGCAATCAACCAAGACCAGCCAAAGGTGTTGTACTGTACAGCCATCCTTACTAGCATACTTAATCCACCCAGCATATACACAATAGCTGTTACAACATACAAAACAAGCAAAGTACATGAGTACTTATACCAGAGATATGCATACTTCATCCAAAAAAATAATAATGCTCAAACCCAATATCTTTCTAGAACAGATATGAGACACCCACCACATATATATAAGAAATCTCAACCACACAAAAACGATCAACCAAGCATGACCTGCTGACATCTCTGCCAGGCAATCAACCCTCTTACACTAACATACCCAATTAGGCATGACCCACACCACACAATTTCCCTCACCTGGTCACAAATTCCAAGAGGGTGGCAGGACCAGAGTCAGGCCGTGTTCCCAGGCTACACCCTACGGAAAAGATAGAACATGAAACCACAGACCTACAAGATGGTAACTCTAAAAATTATTGCAGAGCACCTGCAATCCACTCATCTCCTCACACACCATTTAAAATGCATATAAAACTACTGAAATATAGTAGAACACCTAACTAATGATTAACACACTTACAAGAACTTCACCCCCACTCAACAGACCATTCACTTCAATGCAATTTACCTTTCCCTGGATCTTCACAGTCCCCAACAGGATACAGGTGCGCCGTAAAACCAGGCACTGGCACCAAGCAGAGCTGGGGAGCAAGCTGGAAAAGAAGCAGCCCATACAGTACAGGCTCACGTGACAGAAGTTGCAGACTAGAAGAACATCAAGCATAAGCAAAGCAAAACGATCTGCTAACGCAAGCAGAGTAAAAACCGCAAACTGAGCAAATTCTATTTGCTATTGCTGAACCAATAAAAGTAGTAAAAAGTTGAGCAAAAATCTCAAACAAATGCACTAAAAAAATTCTGGTACTGCCAGATAAAGAGAGTATAATTTCAATTGAAGTGCATCTAATTAAAATGGATATCAGCATAAAACTTTATAATTAATAAGACGCTCAGCCACTTGGAAAAACACAAAAGAACTTGAATGCACACTGAAGATGTAAAAGTGAAAATAGGAAACTCTTGCATTACTCACCATGAGTGAAAATTATAAAAGCAGACAATGAAGTGGGCAGCTCATGGGCAATAGTGTGGTGCAAGCAAATCAACAATATGGGCAGGTAGACGGGCCTCTCCAACACCAACCGGGCGGGGGGGATCTCAGAAACTCTCTGCTTTTTACGTTAACTGATGCATGCATGAATAATTCAACAAGAACAAATGGGAGAGAAAGAAAAACATTAAACAAACATGAACAACAAATAGGGATCAATAGTTTACAGATTTGAGACATTAACAAGCAAATTGATGAGCAACACGCACACATGCAAGAAAAAAATACAAAGCAGGAAGCAGAGGTGGCAGACTTATAATGATAGATGTCCAGAGACATGAAGAAGTCTCTGTGAAAACAGGCTGACGAAAAAAGTGAGAAAGGAAAAATAGGCCACACTACAACAACCTAACTAACCCTAACCTGTGACTGACATCTGTGGGATTTACTGTGCTCTCCAGTTTTTGGTCAGTTGTTGCTTCTTGCAGCTGCTACTATTGCTCTCACAACACATGGTGATGCTCTTCAGCCATATTCAGTGTGTCTTACCATTTCTGTTTCAACACTGCCCTCTTACGTTGTCTTTTTTCTCCCTCAACACCCGCTGGAAATCCTTGGCTCTGCTTTTCACATTAAGCTCTCTCACTTTTGCTAACTCTCTTCCTCTTCCCACTCTTTTGTTTCCCTTCCACTTCTTCTCCACTCTTACTCTTCTTTCCACTAGCAGATGGTCAGACACTCCTCCACCCTTTCCTCTCAACACCCGCACATCCAACAGCATCCCTTCCACTCTTCTCGAACGCAGCACAAAATCCATTGCGTTCTCTCCACCATTGCAACATGGGCCATCCTTACTCACACGTACTTGTGTATATCTTGGTTCTTGAACAAGCGGGGTCTGACAACCAGCCCCTGCACCATGCACTGTCATTCCTACCAGAAATGCCATACCTCCCTATCACATTATCCACTACTGCATCTCCAACTCCTGCATTAAGGTCACCGAGTACAACTACATTGAATTGACTTATGAAACTCGCAATACACTTGCTCAGGTCAGTCCAAAATTTCTTCCTCTCCTCCTCTCTTCTTTTTCTACCAGATTTGTACCCACTCACAAATGGCCAGTTTTCTATGCCTAACTTTACTTTCACCCACATTAATCTTGAGGACTCCTCTTTCCACTCAGTACTGCTACTAGCCAGTCAATCACTCAATAACAACACCACACCTACTTGAGTCAAACACATCTAACTTCCTCCTCACAAATATCTCGCCAATCTCTCGCCTCTTGGCTTCATTCATACTACAGTCACGCACATTCAGCGACCCTAACAAGAGGGTTTGGAGAGGCCTGAGCCTTTTCTCCTCCTGCTTGTCTTGTCGTCTTTTAGGGAGAATTTACAGAGGAGGAGTTTCCTAGCCCCCTCGCCCCGCCCTTTATTAGTTGCCTCTTACAACACGCTGGGGTTGCAGTAGCACATTTCTGAGCTCCGGCTACAGGGCTCCCCTTGTGGTTGCCTCCTACAACACGCAGGGGTTACAGTAGCAGTATTCTAACACCCTCGCTAGAAGGAGATTTACATGTGTGTTACATGTCTGAACCAATTAACTTCTTGACTTAAGCAAGGTTACTCTATGATGGAGAAAGTAGTAGTAAGAGACAATCATTTTGTGTTGGTATTCAATGACAGTACAAAGTTATTTTATTTAGATAATTTGAGCATATGCAACGTTCTCTCTAGTTAGTACTACAATTTTGTTTGTTCTATCATAGGGATTCCATTGTGCCTCGGACGTCACATGTATGTCAAAGCAGAAGGATTGCGTTAGCATCTTCAACCTTTCATCTCGGTTGAAGATTGGTCAGAATATATGTAATACTAAATATTAATTTGCTAACATATAGAGGTTTTTGCGACACAAATGTCATTGCCAGAAAACATTGTAATGAATTCAGTCAATAAATGTATAAATGAATGAGTCGAAAGGAAGCCGCTACTGTTCTATAAAAATGATGTGTGCTGGTCAGGCTGTAGGGGTGTTTTTTCATTCAAGTGAAGCTATAACTGAATAAGATAGCATGTAAAAAGTGCAAGCATGATAAATCCTTCTATATTTTTGTGCTTGTATTACTCTCACCATTGCAATGGAAGTGTGAGTTAGTGTTTTCAACTTAATCATGAAACCTAAATCATTTACCTTCAGATGCAAAGTTTCTCCCAAATTGTAATAAAATTCCAGCTAATTGCTTGCTCACACTTCCTTGTGACCATCTCATATCATCCTTGGGTGACGTCGTATCAGTACCAAACATAGCGCACCCAGACCTGGAACTCCTGTTGGTCTTGGTCATGCTTGCTCTCAAGCCATTTTAAGCTTTCTTGGAGAATGCTGGCAATATGATTTTGCATGCAGCTCCTGCTTCCTGTCTTGCAGCTCACTTACCTGGGTGAGGATTGACAGACCTCACTCAGTTGACACGCATGCTGTGACATGATAGAAATGGTTTCAAAGACTTACTTAGCTGCATATTTGACTTGGATGTTTACTTTATGCTGTGTGTTGCAGGTACTGCATGTTGCTGCTGCAGGTCACTTCTGACTGCATGGTACTCAAAGATGATCCAGCTGAACAGCACCTACTGGGGTGCATCTGCCACTCTCAGCCTTCACCAAACGGCCTTCCTTCTCCAAGGTATTGCAAAAAAGGCTGGATTAATATAATGAGTGGAAGCATTGTGTTTGAACACGCCATCTGACACATTGGCAGCAGTGTTAATGGCTCTATTGATGTAATTAGCGTTTGTTTTGGATGAATATAATGAGTTCAAGCATTGTGATTGAACAAGCCTTCTGACACAATGACAGCGCTTTTGCTGGCTCCCCGCTCATGTCTCCTCTCTAAAGTCTGCTTCATAAGTTGAAGACCACCCAAACTGTGGTCTTCAATTTATGGTTTCTGTCATTGCTACCTGTTTGGCTAAAATAGTGCACTGCATTGGCACTAGCATGGTAAAAGAGATGCCACGCATTAGTAAACTACTCCTTGCAAATGATATCCAGTAGTTATGCCTGTCAGCATTAGTTTAACAAGGAAAGATGCTGAAACCATCTGAAATCAACACAGTGGGTTGGTTATATGCTGTTCGGGTGCTGATCTGAGTTATTTTCGATCTGAGTTAGTTTTGGAATCATTGTTTGATCCAATTTCTTTCTACAACTGTTGTCTTTCCTGATCCTTGTATATAGAATTTTACAGACACATGCTGCTCTCATTCACATTCTACTAGAAACTCATCCTCCAAATGCCTGTTGTTGTCTTCTTACACTTGCAAACACTTTAATTTATTTTTTTACGTAACTCTTTACACCAGTTTCAAATATCCCTTCTCGCCACATGCCCAACCCACCTCTGATCATGTGATTCAGAGGCTTCCAACAGTCTAATCAACCCCGTTCTAATCCTATCATTGTCGTTGATTCTATCCCTAGCATCACTCTGGCCATACATCTCAATAATATTAGACTTTTCTCACTTCCATTGTTGTCCTCCACACATTAACCCCATAGCACACAGTTGCCACAACTACCCACTCATACAAATCCTCTTTTTGCGTCCATACTCTATGCCCCACAATTCATAACATTCTTCCGTGCATCCAACAGTTCACACCCTTCTTCAAGGTTCACTCTAGCTATCACCTCAGTTTCCAAGAGTACAGTTCTCTCTTCATGAGAGCCCAAGTAGCTACTTTCCCAATAGTCTAGTCCTCTCTACAAGCAAGCCCAGGGAGCTATTTCTCCAACAGTCCAGTGAGCCCAGGTAGCTACTTTTCCAATAGTCCATCCTCTCCACATGAGAGCCTGAGTAGCTACTTGGATCACCGAACTGCCTCCAATACTGATTCCAATTGCCTCATCATTCCTTGATCATCTTATTACTCACCTCATGAACACATTAACGTACAGCGTCCTCTTCCCGCACAATGCCAAACGCTGATGCTAGCTTACACAACTTCTCAAATGCATTCCAAGAGGAAGCCTTCGAGCGTCGGGCGGGCTGTCGCATGGTACACTGCTCTCGGTGACGGCGTTTGGACGTCGGACACCTCGTACGAAGTCAATGTCGTCCAGTTTCGGACAGCGTTCTGCGAAAGCTCCTCATCCTCTCCCCTTCTGTGTTCACGTCGCCGTCGATAGTGTCTGGCAATCACGACGTCCAGTGCACTAGAAAGCCTTGACACTCTAATCTAATCTAATCATCACGACGTGTCGTCTGGCCACCTCCCAATAGTCATCAATTATCAACTTCGATCCCAAATCCATCATAAGCCCCTTTGTACTTTCAATACTTACAAGAGTGCAGACTGGGACGAATACACAACATCAATAAAAACGGCCCTTCAAGAGTTTGACATCTCCTTATACACATCCATTGACACAGTCACAAAACACTTCACCACAGCAATTAGCCACGCATACAAGGCAACATACACTCGCCGGGTCCGTTCGTGGCTGTAATATAGTTTTCTTAACCAACATTAGGCTCAAAATTCAGCAGCGAAATCCCCTCTGTAACCAACTCTCCACCAACTACCGAATCTCTTGGATTCAAACTTTTAGTGCAGAAATAGATGCAGATATCTGTGAGCAACATACGAACCTATGGCAGGACGGGCTTGCGGAAACCCACTTCCGAACCCAACCACCAGAATAGTGGAAACTCATCAGAAGCCTTAACAACAAGAACACGTACTACTGAGACACGTTAGGCAATCCTACCACCCAACACCCACACCATACCATCAGACCTACAACAAATGGGCTTACTCAACTAACACTACAAATAGCCCCCCTCCCCCTTGAGATACCGCTTCAAGGGGCTTACTGGGTCACGACCCAACCAGGAGGTGAACACTCTAATTTCCTTTGAAACCCTGCCCTTCTCAACTCTTCACTATTTCTTCCATTTCTTGTTTATATTTTCAACTTGTTTACTCCTTTTACCTCTTTTGTTTTGTCATAACTCCATTAATGAGTCACTCCTCTAATCTTCAATTCCCTCGATTAAAAGCTATTTCTCTGTAATTTAGTAAGAGCCATATGGTTTAGAATTGCACTTCTGCTTTTAATTTGAATGAATCATGAAGATAAAACATTACAGAGACGCATTTACAAGAGAATCTTCATAATATTCGTTGAACATAGTTTCCGACCGTTTCTGATCTGTGTCTCTTTTAACCTAACTCGAAAATTTCGAAACTTTAGTTCCTTGAATGTCCTCAAATTTTTAGGTAATAATAAAAAAGCTGGCTGCCCAGCGCTAAATGTCGGTCAGGTACAGCGGCGTCTTCCGCACCCCGCTGGCTAGGCCGGCCGAACCCCCAAACCCCTACCTATATAAGCGAGGTCGGCCGAACTACGTCATTCATTTGACGCTGCTGCTTCACGGGACACACACCGGCTACTGACATCCTGCTAACAGCACACTCCTGCTTCACTTGATCCACAGTATCTTTGCACCTATTTTACAGGAAAGATTCGTTACGGGGATCCCATCCGTTCAGCGGATTAACAACACGATGCCCCTAGAGCCAGAGATGGGGTCGGCAATTGTCCAGCCGTACGGAATTTGCTGACTAAGTGAGCCCGGCCTGCGTCCCATCAGAAAATTTGTCAACACACGCACTTTGTCGACACACAAATTTGTCAACACAAATTGTCAACAAACAAATTTTGTTGACACATGAATATGTCGACACATAAATTTTCTCAACACCTAAATTCTGTCGACGCCTAAATTCTGTCGACGCCTAAATTCTGTCGACGCCTAAATTCTGTCGACGCCTAAATTCTGTCGACACCTAAATTCTGTCAACACCTAAATTCTGTCGACACCTAAATTCTGTCGACAAACAAAATTTGTTGAAACCAAAATTTCGTTCACACATAAATTTGGCAATACTAATTTTGCCGACACACAATTTGTCAACAAAAATTTGTTGACTCAAATTTTGTTGACTAAAACTGGTGTTGACACTAAAAATTATGTTGACAAACACAAAGTTTGTTGATACTGAAAATTTGGTCAACATAAATTTGCCCACACACAGATTTTGTTGACCCTCAAATTTGGTCAACTCATAAATTTGTCGACACACTAAGGCTGTCGACATACAAAATTCTTTGACTCAAAAATTTTGTCAACACTTAAGTTTTTTCTACACAAATTTTGTCAACACAAATTTGTAGACACTAAATTTGTCAACACAAAGTTTGTTGCTACAAACTTTGGAGACACAAAATTTGTCATCACATAGAATTCGTCATCACACAGAATTTGTCATCACACAGAATTTGTCATCACAGAATTTGTCATCACAGAATTTGTCAACACAGAATTTGTCAACACAGAATTTGTCAACACAGAATTTGTCAACACAGAATTTGTCAACACAGAATTTGTCAACACAGAATTTGTCAACACAAAATTTGTCAACACAAAATTTGTTGGCACATGAATTTGTCGACAAATATATTTGTCGACACCTAAATTTGTCAACACATAAATTTGTCAACACAGTTTGTCGACACAAGACTTTGGTTAACAAAAATCTTGTTGACAAAAATCTTGTTGACAAAACTTTTGTCTACAAAAATTTTGTCTACAAAAATTTTGTCTACAAAAATTTTGTCAACAAAAATTTGGTCAACACCCAAATTTTGTTGACAAATTTTGTTGACACAAATTTTGTTGCCACAAAAGTTTGTCGACACAAATTTTGTCAACCAAATTTTGTTGGCACCCGATTTTGCCGACGCACAAATTTTGTTGACACCCGATTTTGCCGACACAAATTTTGTCGACACAATTTTGTCGACACAATTTTGTCGAAAAACTTTGTCGACAAACTTTGTCAACAAACTTTGTTAACAAACTTTGTTGAACCAAAAACTTGTCAACAAACAAATGTTGTCGGTACATAAATTTGTCGCCTCACTAATTTTGGCAAAACAAAATGTCAGCACAAAATTTGTCAACACATAAATTTGTCAGCACAAAATTTGTCAACACATAAATTTGTCAGCACATGAATTTGTCAACACTCAGATTTTGTCAACACAAATTTTGTCGACACAAATTTTGTCGACACAAATTTTGTCGACACACAATTTTTGTCGACACAAAAATTTGGTCAACATAAATTTGTTGCCACACAAATTTTGTCGACGAATGAATTTGTCAACTCACAAATTTTGTGGACACAAAAATGATAGTTGACACATATTTTGTCAACACAAAAATTTTGTTGGCACCAAAGTTTTGTCGACACAAATTTGTTGACACTAAAATTTTGTCAACACTATGATTTGTTGAGGCACAAATTTGTCGACAGACCAATTTGTCAAGACACAAATTTGCCGACATACACAAATTTGTTGACAGACATCGATTTGTCAACAGACATAACATCGTCGAATGACATAACATTGTTATGGGGTGTTTTCTTCACCCCCGCATTTTCCCCTAACATTGTATTTGTTTTTGTTACAGGTGAGCCACTTGTCATATGACTGGTATTGTGCTGCTTGCCGGATTTGTGCCTCCCGCTGTTGCTGGCCTCATCATTATTACAGCCTTTGCTGCCAGCAGCATCATTTTTATTGAGGAGGCCCTTGCGCTCACCAACTCCACTTGTTGACCCAAGTGTAGCAATAAATAGGACAATGGCCCAAATAGGACAATGGCCCAAATAGGACAATAGCCTAACTAATAAATACCGGATACCGGTAATTATTAGTTAGGAGTTTGTTTTATTTAAAGAGAAGTAACCAATATAAGATTAGAGGCACATCACAGTCATAGAGCGCTTGCTCATGTTGTCAAAGTTTGATCTTCTAGGATGATCACCAGTCTTCATTATATCAGCTTAGAGTGAGTTTCAACTGTGACTGTCCTCGATATATTTTGGCTCTCCAGTTGAGATGTTGGTCAGACTCAGCTTAGTTTCATTTTTCTAGATGTATATTCGTCAGCATTAATGACCATATCTTTTTCATCCCCAGAGAGACCTCCAGACTCAGACACTTACACACACGTATTTAAGTTGTCTGTGTTTTGTTGTATCCTTTCCATTCTCTGACTCAGTAGTCTTGAGAGGGGATTTATTGACAAGGCTTATGTTTGTATCAATAGCTGTGCCTCGTAACTTTGCAGCAGCAAAACGCCACAGCATAAGCCTAATATCTCTCACGAGCAATGATCCTGGTACCGTAATAATCACCGTACCATGTGCAAGTATAATGTGACATTTATAAATAAAGACTAATGCCAGCATAGATAGTTCTCTGGCATACTATATTTTGAGACATGGATCGTGGGTCTCTAGGGGTCGCCGTACGTCGCCGTGTGAGGGTGTGTGCAGCCTAGCTCCACAGTTTTAGTGGAATTTAGGAGGATTGGTGTCAGAGTCACATTGAAAACAGTGTTAGACTACACTGTAAAGTGTTGTTGAAGTGATGAATTTGACTGACAGTGGTAAAGTTGTTCGTATTTTCATGTAATACATGATATTGAACAAGAATGAACCTGCCGTACTCGGCCTCCATAGAAGTGTTAGAAAAGCCCCGCATCCAGCTGTGTGTTTTTACCACAATATAGTGCCTCATAGTTCCACTGGCAGCTGCTGAATACTGAATTGATTACACTAGATCGAGATCAGTATCCTTTCACATAAGCAGGAACACAAATGAACGCAAGAAATTTCATAAGTGAGAAAGCCGCTCACGTACAATATTGAAGAAAGTCTTATTGCGTGTCTGAAAACTTGGTGCCTGAACACGAACCAAAAATTACGCACCCTCCTAGCGTCATCTGGCGGCATCAACGCTGCTAGCGTCATCTGGCGGCATCAACGCTGCTAGCGTCATCTGGCGGCATCAACGCTGCTAGCGTCATCTGGCGGCATCAACGCTGCTAGCGTCATCTGGCGACATCAACACTGCTAGCGTCATTTTGTGACATCAACGCTGCTAGCGTCATCTGGTGACATCAACGCTTCTACCGTCAACTGGCAACATCAACGCTGCTAGCGTCATCTGGCGGCATCAACGCTGGTAGCGTCATTTGGGGACATCAACGCTGCTAGCATCATCTGGCGACATCAACGCTCCTAGCGTCATCTGGCGGCATCAACGCTGCAAGCGTCATTTGGCGGCATCAACGCTGCAAGCGTCATTTGGTGACATCAACGCTGCTAGCATCATCTGGTGACATCAACGCTACTAGCGTCATCTGGTGACATCAACACATCAACGCTCCTACCGTCATCTGGTGGCATCAACGCTGCTAGCGTCAACTAGCGGCATCAACGCTTCTAGCAACATCTGGTGACATCAACGCTGCTTGCGTCATCTGGCGGCATCAACGCTCCTAGCGTCATCTGGTGGCATCAACGCTTCTAGCGTCAACTAGCGGCATCAACGCTTCTAGCAACATCTGGTGACATCAACGCTGTTAGCGTCATCTGGCAACATCGCTTCTAACGTCATCTGGCGACATCAACGCTCCTAGTGTCAACTGGCTGCATCAACGCTGCTAGCGTCATCTGGTGACATCAACGCTGCTAGCGCATTCTGGCAACATCAACGCTCCTAGCGTCAACTGGCTGCATCAACGCTGCTAGCGTCATCTGGCGGCATCAACGCTCCTAGCGTCATCTGGTGACATCTACGCTGGTAACGTCATCTGGTGACATCAACCTCCTAGCGTCAACTGGCTGCATCAACGCTCCTAGCGTTAGCGTCATCTGGCGGCACCATCGCTCTTTGCGCCATCGGGCGACATCGATACCCTAGCGTCATATGGCGGTATCAACGCTGTAAACGTCGTCTGGCGGCTTCAACGCTCCTAGCATCATCTGGCGGCATCAACGATCCTAGCGTCATCTGATCGCGTCAACGCTTCTAGCATCATCTGGCGGCATTCAAGCTATTTGCATCATCTAGCGGCATCAAGGCTCCTTAGGGACTTTTGCGCATGTACACACGTCTACACTGCGTATTCACAAAAGGGTGTTAAAGTAGATACATGAGATAAATTCTTTATTGACATATCATTAGAAGTCATTAGGCAATTAGTGAGTCCTGCTGCACTCCTCGTGTTTGTGATCATACACCTGGTCATCAGGTATCTAGTGGATCTGTTTTAGTTTCAACTCGATGTGTGAACTGTTCACCTATCCTTAGGTGTTACGCTATACCGTAATTTGTGGTAACACGGTAGAATTTTAAAGTCTTGGTACATATCCGAGAGCTATTCTTGTCAGCCAGCGTTGAAGCATCTGGCAACCCTGGGCGTTTTGGCGCTACACTGACAGTCTCCTTTTTGTTACTTGAAATCTCAATGTAATAAGTCATCAAATTTTTTATTACATCAAAGATAGGGAAATCAATCAATCTTCATTTACAGCGCGCGAGATAATGATCATAAGATGTCCGCATGTGCAAGATGCTCGCCTAAATGCAACTTTTAGACCTATAAGTTCACGTTTTTGTATGCTGCTGCACCACATGTTTTAAATTCCATGTCTCTCAACATCTCTAGTTTGAGTAATCTCATAACAGTTTTAAACCCGTGCTACATTCCTGGTGAAATACCTTGCGGAGAGTAAAGAATTTCACCCTCTAAATGTTTGTCAGCTGATTATCATCTTTAAGGAAATCTCACGTCAGACCTTGATCATAATAGCTTTTATTCCGTATGTGCTCTGTTTTTTCTTAGGCGGAATGATGCCGGCAGTCTTTTATAAATCATATCGCAGCTTTACAAGGTAAGAAAATAAATCCTAAATAATATTGAAAAGCTTAAACTCCCGTTTCCAAAACTTGACACAAGAACCCCAAAGCAAAACGTCACACCCTAACAAGAACGGGGCTGTGTACATTTTAGACTGACGTGTTCACACGTGCGTGCCTATCATCATCTAATGGTCATGAACGGCTGCCACTCTTTACTCTCGTCCCCGCCCCTTTTTCCACTGCTACTCCAATCAAGTTGCGTCACATGCAGTCAATACGTGAACTGAATATCTTAATCTGAATATCTTCATTTGATCAGGAACAACCAATTTTGATCTTTCCTTTCCTGCGAACATATTCGTTGCTCATTCTTTTATGAATTAAATTTTTATCACATGCAGTCAATACTTGAACTGAATATCTTTATCTGAATATCTTCATTTGATCAAGAACAACCAATTTTGATCTTTCCTTTCTTGCAAACACATTCGTCACTCATTCTTTTATGAATTGAAAATTTTATTCGTTGACTGCCTGCATATATATTTTTATATATTCAATTTACCTATTATGTAGTGAAACGCTAAAGAACAGGAGCACAGTTTGAACTATTTCACCATGCTAAATAAGTACTTGGAACATTTCATGCAGAACCATGATCTATTTTAAACTGTACCCCGAAAATGTAGCGTGGCAGCGAATATAGTACATAAGGAACTGCAACATGTTCAATAGATTGGTAGTCATTCCTTGCTCTTAAACATGATTTTTAGTTCATTACTCCGTAGAATAATTTGTATTAATGTAATACGTCCTAATTTTGGCAATTAGAACTCATCGCATTTCCTCAAATAAATTACACACCATAGTATAAGCCTGTGATTTCTTATGGACTGTAGATCACTCATTAAGTTTCTTTGACACAAATAAAATAGGCGACTGGCCAGCGATTCTTGAAGGCGCATTCGTTAAATGGAAAATTGTGTTTGTTTTCTTTACTTCTTCACATAACTTACTCTAAAATTTTCTTGAACAAGTGTATATTGTTTCTTCCTAGGTTGCATTAACTAGCACACATACCTGGCTCTAA
This sequence comes from Gammarus roeselii, assembly GCA_016164225.1. Taxonomy (NCBI): domain Eukaryota; kingdom Metazoa; phylum Arthropoda; class Malacostraca; order Amphipoda; family Gammaridae; genus Gammarus; species Gammarus roeselii. The sequence goes on along the minus strand of SDVV010000165.1, from coordinate 7,448 downwards.
GACACAAATTGTAAATCAAACAGCTACTCCAATTAATATAAAATAGGAGGGTTAGATTGTGCGAATCTGTTATACACGTCTGAGTAGATTACTTTTTGAGCGTTTTTGCATTCATTTGTGTTTTGCTCAGGATTATTTGGTGTTAAATTTTCATTCGTATAAAATAATTTAGTTTATTCAATTATTTCCTGACAACCGTCAAAACCAAGGTAGCCCATTTCTTTTCCTGTTACTTCAAGATTATTTGTGAAAATTATTTACATTCCAGCTGCGATTTTGGGCATACCTTATCTGAAACATTGTAGTTGCGTGCGACTCCGACTAATGTGTACACATGTGCGCGCCCCTCTCCATCCCACGGTCATAAGTAGCTGATGCTGCCCACTACCTCCGCCCTATTTTCCACTGCCTCTCTTTGCCTGTTAAGTTTAGGACTCATTCTGGTTCTTCTAATGAATTGCACCGCAGTATAAGCCTGCAAAACTTATGGACTTCAAATTAACCATCAGGTACTTCATACACTAATAGAGATTGTTATATCGTTTCTGCCTAAGTCTCATCAACCTCCGAAAATGGGAGGCTCTGAGGAACATAAGGTAAAGTGAACGACGACTCAAAAATTTCTAGTTGAGGTAAATGATTATGAGTATTTCTTTCTGAATTTTCAAGTTTATGCTATGACAAATCTCTTTTTGACCAGTCAACATTTATTATAATTTTTAGCTAAAATATTAGTCCCTCTTGTCTGAATGATTTCTAAATATTAACAAAGTTTTGGATAATATAAACAAATTGTTATAACCCAAGACTTGATTAGTTGGTACAATTTCCTTCTACCAATAGAATAACACCTTGTACCTGCGTCTTCCAATTAAGTTTATATCAAACAGATTGTGTAGGCTTAGTCAGCATTTATTGGAATTACTAGCTAATTATTTGTCTCTGCCTCATCTCTGAATATACTGTTTTTATATTTACAAAGAGTTTGTAATGCTGGCATACAATTAAAAGCAAGTAGGAATGATGTGGTGAAATAGATTGGCCCAAGATTGAAATTGTTTTGAATGATTGAACAAAGATTTATATGTGTTTGAACGATAAGCAATACCCACATACAATTCTGCAGAATATAACGTCACGGGTCCTCCTCTTAACGCAGAGCCCTAAAATGATGAGCTAATAAGACGCTCTCTAAGCCCCTCCAACAACAAACCCTCTAAGCAGTCCACTTCACTGAGATTTAACCTTGAATTAGAGACATGTTGCCCAACAGCCACACTGCCGACAGAAGCAAATCCTGCTGCATGTGTTATAGTGGAACATGCAAGAAATGCGCATGTGCCAAGAATAACAGAGACTGCATATCATGCAAAAGTCAAGAATGCACCTGAACCAGCAAGCCTCTGAACATAGAGCTGCCGCATTGCCCAAACACTCCGGTGGCAAGCGCATGTGCCCCAATACGCGATACAGAGTAGCCTACCTTCTCCCACGGGGTAGCTCATTCAGTGACAGATACTCACCCAAGGCTGCTGAGCTCTCCATCTCCCACCCCTTGTACCTCTGAAACTGAGTCCATAACTATCATTTCTTCTTCCGATACAGAGCCTTTAATCGCCACATCAACAGAAAAATTCACTACAGCAAAACCGGCTCACTGTGAAGCATCAGGCACCAGCACTGGGTCAACAGAAAATACCAAGGCCCCTAAGACAATACTCATTGGTGATATCCTCATGAAAAATGTGTTAATGTCCGACCTGTTGGATGGATGCACTTTTGAAAATATAAATATCAACGATTATGGTGCTTTGTTTAAAATCATTGAAAACACAAATCCATTCAAAAATTACATTATTGTGCTCACGGACGCAATTTTAATGGAAACCAAAATGCTAAGACGTTCATGGCAGAACCCCTCAATATGAAAACAATGAAACAGAGGTGCTGTTTCATGAGTCTTTGCCACTCCTTGTGTACCATCACCCCATTACGGGTCAGCAAAGGACATCTACTCGCAGACAACTCACATCCTAGCTCCTTCTCATCACCCCCAAACTAAAATTCAAACAAAAAATCGCCAATTAGTGACTCCTTATTATCCCCACACAAAAAGTTCCTATGCACTGCCTTTTCAACACGGTTGCAACAATAGCGCCCCCTCAGCGCTTCCTCATCTCTTCTCCTACCCTCCTTGCTCACTCTACACTACTCACACAAATTTGTCCAACTATGCTTGCAGCACAGCCCCAATCCTCCCCTCTCGCTACCATTCCCTTATCTCAGCCAATACTTCGACTCTACCCTTTCCGCTAATCCCTCCCATGCATTACCCCCCTCCACCCATTCCTTCCCCTCCAGCTCTTGCTCTCGTTACCATTCCCTACCCTCAACCCAAACTCCAACATTAACTATCCCGTCAATCCCTTCCATATATTACCCCCCTCCACCCGTTCTTTCCTCAAGCTCCCACTTTTGCTAGCATTCCCTCACCACAGCCCAAAATCCAACTTTACCTATCACGTCAATCCCTCCTATATATTACCCCCCTCCATCCGTTCTTTCTTCAAGCTCCCACCGTTGCTACCAGTCTCTAACCTCAGCCCAAAGTCCAAGTCTACCTTTCCCGCTAATCCCTTCCATATATTACCCCTCTCCACTCATTCCTTCCTCTAGCACGGTTCAGCCATCCTCAGCCATGCCTCTCTTCAATCACCGATCTAAATTTATATTTTCCCTTGGTTCTGGTCAGGCTCCCATGCTCCAACCCACCGTCAATAACAAAGAACAAAACCAAAAAGGTGGATATCCCAAACATACAAACAATGCCACTCTAGAATTAGCAACCAGATTCTTAGATAACATCAGTAAGAGTGTTACTGAAGAGCATATTAAAAATCTAAATGAGGGTGGCGTTGCTGACACAAAAAACAATAAGCCAGGTGAAGGAATGCCAATGCAGGTGACTGAAAACTTGCAACAACTCCCCAGGAACACCAAAATCGACACCATTCTCAATGATTTAAGATTAAAAAGACAATCAACACTGGCAGACGGACATTGTATGATTCACGCGGTGAAAGGATCCTTAGTAAAACGAACAGGACTCAACGATGAAAACATCTTAGAGGTGATGAAAACTAAAGCAATGGAGGAATCCTTCAACTACATAGAAGATTACAAAGCTTTCACTGAGTATGAACAAGATGATAGGTTCCTCTCCAAGATAGAAAATTATTTTGGAAACAAATGGTACAACAGCAGTTATGCCAATCTAGTCCCTGCAATTCTCAGCAACGCACTCAAAATTCAAATCACAATCTTAGATGGAACAAACCCAAACATTGTAACAAAAACTGTAATTAATCCAACCAACCTTAAGAGTGATGAAGCTGCTCAATACTCAATATTTGTAGTCAAGAAAGAGGACCACTATAGTTGTCTTGCACCAACCTATCCTCTGAGGTAACATTTCAAACCAAAAAATATTGTAGCAAAGCAAAACGAGCATGCTGAAACAAATGTGCAATGTTCAAATAGGTATTCTCCCCTACAATACGAATATGATACATCCATACTCGATGAAGGAATGCCTCTGCAACCATCCCAAAATTACACCAACTGTCCTGTAAGTAAAAACAAATGACTAGAGGCACAAACTGTTCGATCTGGGAGCAGCAACCACCCCTCAGCCACCACGTCTGTAAATACCCATCAAAACCAAAATAATATCGTGATTAAACATATAAAGGTTAGAAGCTTAAGAACCAAGATGGATCACATCAAAATGATGATGAAGGAAGACTCAGTTGACATTCTATGTCTGACTGAAACCTGGCTGGAATCAGACATAAGCTCTACCTTCATCAAGATTGACGGCTACAATGTTTATAGAAAAGATAGAGAAAGGAATGGAGGTGGAACCGTGATTTATGTGTGAGAAGAATATACCTCTTCCCAAGTGATTCTTAGCAACAGTAACGAAGTTTATGACCTTTGGGTGAACCTCCAGGTGCAAAAAAACAGATCGTTTGTTGTTGGTTCTCTTTACAGACCACCCAAAGCAAGTGTACAGTCTTTTCAATACATCAAAGAAAGATTTTGAGAAGCAATGTGCTTAGGAAAGACGCTGTACATTTTGGGAGATTTCAATGATGATCAATTGAAATTGAAATCCAACAATATGAAGCCTATTTTAGACCAACTCGGGCTACATCAGCTCATAAAAAGTGCAACAAGAATTACTCCCGAATCCCAAACTGTATTGGATCTGCTCATAAGTAACAATCCGTCTTCCATTGTAACCACAGACGTGGAGCCGAATTCTTTCTCGAACCACCATGAAATAAACTGTACCATTAACATCAAAAAAGAGAAGAAACAAGTATACAAAGTAACCTGTTGTTCCAAAAGAAATTACACCGCGGATAATTTTAGAGCACAACAAGTGGCAAAGATTGAGATGGCTAAACCGATACATAGCACAAATAACGTCACAGAGCAAGCCCAATTACTCACAGACTATCTTCTCACATGTCTGAACGCGGTGGCGCCAACGGAAACTAAAACAATGAAAAGCGTGCCAGTTCAATGATTGCAGAAAAACTGCAAAACGAAATTGCACTCGAAAAATATCTCAAACGCTGAGGATAACAAAACATCACTTGATTAGCATTATTTTGAATTCAAAATCAAAGGGTCAAACAAAAAGTCAGAAGGGCAAAAATTAAATACACTCATGAGGAACTAGAACATTGCAAAAACAATTAAAAAGAAATGTGGAATGTACTAAAAAGAATTGTTCCCTACAAAAAAAAGATCACCTCACCTACTTAACCAAATACTCAAGCAGCTTCGGAAAAGTTTAACAACTACTTCACTGGAGTTGGGAAACAGGTTTTTGAAGAAACGCCCAAGATGCTCATCAAGAATTACAGAGCAATGTAACAGATACATGTAGTCCAAAAGCTTTGGATGGAGACAGCGACCTAGAAGCAAACGTTGAATGGAAACCAAAGCAAGAATTGCAACACGAAGTAAAACAAGCTTTAATTGCCTTGAGGAACACAAATTCAACAGGAATAGATAGTTTAGCCCTACAAAATCTGAAAGACAGCCTTCTGGTTACCTTGCCTTTTATCAGCACAGTTATTAACACCTCCATAGCAAGTAAAACTTTTCCAGAGATCTGGAAGCATGCAATCATCAAAGCAATTCATAAATCTGGGGACAAAAATGAACCATCCAACTTTAGACCAATCAGTCTTCTGCCGGTCCTATCCAAGATTCTTGAAAAGGTAATATCTATCCAATTGATTGATTACCTGGAATCTAACAAGCTGTTGAATGACTGCCAGTATGCTTATCGGCGTAAATTGTCAACAGAAGACGCACTTATGAGCATCACTGAAGATCTGTACAAAAACTTGATGAGGGGCAGATATCTCTGCTGGTATTGCTAGACTTATCAAAAGCTTTTGACAGTGTAAGTTATACAATTCTTTTTGGCAAGCTCCGCGACATCGGAATTGAGCCTACTTGGTTCGAAAGTTATCTGATGAATCGACAACAATCAGTTAAACTCGATAACGCAACTATGTCAAATTTGGCCACAGTTGCCTTTGGGGTTCCTCAAGGTTAGATACTTGGCCCTTTGTTGTTCCTGGTTTTTGTAAATGACATCGACTGTAAATTACCAAAAAATCAAGCAAAAATGGTAATGTACGCCGATGATGTTCAAATATTGTTTTTCCGAAAGCCCTTGGATCTGAATGCACTGAAAGACAACGCTGAGACAGTCGTAACTAATCTGAAATCTTGGTATGATAAAAATGGACTCAAGCTCAACTCTGACAAAACAAAATGCATCTTGTTTGGCTCAAACCCAAAAAGTAAAGCAGTTCCAATAAATTTCTCTATCAGGATAGGCTAATCTGACATTTCTGTTGAAGATAAAGTTATAAGTCTGGGAGTATGGTTTGATCCCGCCGATCTTTTCTTTGGACACCACGTAACTACTCTGTGTTCCAAGTTGGATGGAACACTTTTGTTCCTAAACTCGGCAAAAAAAGAATTGGACTTCAAATCAAGATTGCTGATTGTCCACGCTTTAGTATTTTCTCACATTAACTACTGTCTTTCAATTTGGGGGAAATGCACCAAAATTCATAGAGAGAAAATGCAACTTTGTATAAATTTTGCTGCAAAACTAACATGCAATGGTAGCCACAGAAAACAGGACCACCTAAGTCCTTTCCTCGAAAATTGAAGTGGCTCAATTTTGACAACAAACTGTCGCTCCATGAGTCGATCAGAATTCATAAAAATCTTCTAGAAAAACATTCACCCGGCAGCCAAAGACTCATTTATTCTCAAGGTGAAAAGAACAATCGATTCACAAGGAATAATGATACTCTGCACGTTGAACACAGGAAAACAGGAACGGCTTGTTGAGCTTTTTCAATCACTGGACCAAAATCCTGGAACAACCTCCCAACAAGCCTCAAGAATTTTGAATCTAACACGTCCTTCAAGAATAGGCTTAATGAACATCTATTGACCGATCAATTCGAAACCGTAACTTTGCCCACAAACACAAGCTAAATGCATAACACCAGTAACCAGAAAATGCATTCTATTCATGTGCATGTTCAAATCCACCACCACCATCCCTCTCAACATTGAGACACCATCTAATCATTTTTAATGTGACGATCAATATGTTTTCTATGTTGCTACCGATCACAATTATCTTTACCAATTACCATTAGTGGTAACTAGCGTTTCGTCTATTTCTATGTTTTAAATGTTCCTGTTTGTTTCCTATAATTAAAAAACAAACTCAGTTTTTTCCAGGAACGATAGGCAGCTTCTAACTTCAACAAATGTTAACTCAATTTTAATATCACTCGTTGAACTGGTTCTACCAATTACCGTACCATTTTTGATGATACAATCATTGCCTTATAAGCTAATACTCTACCTTGTCTCCAATAACTGAAGTATATTCATCCGACTTGTGTACTCCGGCATTGGATTATTCTGATTCATTGATACTTAGCTGTAACTGGTTATTATATCTCCACACCAATCAACAATTGCCCCTGCCAATTACCCTTGCTGGTAACTAACGTCTCGTCTATTTCAATGTCTCAATCCTTCTAAAGTGTGCTCTGTCTGTCGATGAATAATGTGTAGCCGCTCTCTCACAGAAGTAATTTCAATACAAATATAAATAAATTAATGAATTATACTAATCACCGAACCATTTTTAAGTTGCTATCGCCATCATAAAAGGTAACATTGTTTGCTATTCTTCTCATGGAGAGCTCCGTCCATCTAAGTTTTGTTCTCCTCCACTGAATTATACTGATTGTCGTCCGTATATGTATGTAGGTATGTACTCGTATACGTGTGTATTTGTATGTGTACATGTATATGTATTTGTA
>SDVV010000164.1:0-37924 GCA_016164225.1 Gammarus roeselii | reverse complement strand
TATTGTATTCTAATATGCAGTAAGTACTCATTTTTGAGAGTCCCTCAATTCGGAATGTGTACTAATTTTTTTATATCATGTTGAGCCCAGCAATCTAGGATTGTTCTCCCGGTCTAAACCCTCAACTTGTAAATGCTCTGTTCTCATTGAGATCTCCACTCCGTTGCCAATTAGTACACGTCGCATTCCTAAGCACCAAAAGACTAAGCATTGACTCATCTTCTTAAAATAGTTTTGATAATTTGTCTAAACCAATAGTCTCTTCATTTCATAAATTGGGACAGCATGTAGATATTGTGATCGTGAGGTCCTCATTCAAGAAGCCACTTGTGAGGATTGGATCTGAGCTTTGCTCGTCAACCCGCGCCAGACTCTGCTAAAGTAAAGATGCCATTATTATAACCAATATCCTTTTACTCCTCTTACTACCACAAAGCTAGCATTAATATAGCGAGAACGTGACTCGTTGAGTGGCTTCCTGTGAGCCACACAGCGCGTGGGCTGCCAGGCTCGGGGTATCGTCAAAACGCATGAGAAATGGAGCGCGGAAACCTGGACAACGGTGTTACGTGCTTGGGGTGCGCTAGTCACCCCGTCCACGGCGATGGTGGTGTGAAACTAGCGAGGAGTGGTGGAGTGTAGACTGTGCAAGGCAGTCTACCACCTTCCTCCGTGACGGTTGTTCTGCCTGCACACGTTCTTCTTTGTGCTCAACGCATTACACCCTCCGATGTTCATCACATGCACTTAATGCAGGGATGCGGGGGTGTGGCTGAGTCAGGGGGGTCGTGACCCACACTCAAGGAAACGAACTCGAAGTTAGTCGTGGCAGACCAAACCCCGCTGAACGTATCGTTAAGTGACTGCTTCATTCGTGTGATCGCATGGAGTCTCTTTCTACTGGTTGCTAAAGGCTGGTACTCACGATAAATAAGACCATCAAACCCCGTCTAAATTATAATCCCAACCTTGCTTTTATATTTACTTGAATCTAACTTCAGCAGCGATGCATCCATTCACATTCTGTTTATCTCACTACAGCAGCGATGCACCCATTCACCTCGGTTTATCTCACTTCAGCAGCGATGCACCCATTTACACTCAGTTTATCTCATTTCAGCAGCGATGCACCCATTCACACTCGGTTTATCTCACTTCAGCAGCGATGCACCCATTTACACTCAGTTTATCTCACTTCAGCAGCGATGCACCCATTCACACTCAGTTTATCTCACTTCAACAGCGATGCACCCATTCACACTCGGTTTATCTCACTTCAGCAGCGATGCACCCATTTACACTCGGTTTATCTCATTTCAGCAGCGATGCACCCATTCACACTCGGTTTATCTCACTTCAGCAGCGATGCACCCATTCACACTCAGTTTATCTCACTTCAGCAGCGATGCACCCATTCACACTCGGTTTATCTCATTTCAGCAGCGATGCACCCATTCACACTCGGTTTATCTCATTTCAGCAGCGATGCACCCATTCACACTCAGTTTATCTCACTTCAGCAGCGATGCACCCATTTACACTCGGTTTATCTCACTTCAGCAGCGATGCACCCATTCACACTCAGTTTATCTCACTTTAGCAGCGATGCACCCATTCACACTCGGTTTATCTCACTTCAGCAGCGATGCACCCATTCACCTCGGTTTCCATTTCTAGTCTTATTGCGCGTTTCAGAAGTCTCTCTCGCCATGCTAATTTCATCTTTGAAAGCAGATGGTGCTAATATATTTTATTCATTTTTGCACAGACACATGTAAAGTTGAAAACCTACGTACATAAACATAAACATAGTGCACAATAAGGATTATATTTTTACTGTTTACGATGACTGTGCCCTCAACCATTTACACTACCATATGATTTCAAGATGACAACTGATCAAAACCGGTCGAGTCGCTCGACGTTACGTTCTAAAAACAGAGAACAAGTGGCGCAGCCTTCCATGATATACTTTAAACCAAGATCAAACATTTTTTTCTGTATTTTGTTTGTTCTGCATTGTCTTTGTGCTCAAAGATACTTCTCTTCATGAGTCTCGGCTGCAAATACCCTCCTCCGAGGTTCTGCAGACTTTTCAAGTTTCGAGTAAAGTCAACAAATTATCTCTTTGCATCGTATCAGCTTTTTGCTAAATGGCGAACCACACCCAACCCTTGGTGTCTGTTGTTGCAGTTCGTGGAAGACTACGAACCCACGAAGGCTGACAGCTATCGCAAGAAGGTGGTGCTGGACGGGGAGGAGGTGCAGATAGACATTCTCGACACAGCGGGACAAGAGGACTACGCTGCCATCAGGGATAACTACTTCAGGTGGGGCACGGGGACTGGCCAAGGATGATTACTTCAGGTGAAGCTGGGGCAAGGTGGCAATTTCAGGAGGGGTAAGGGCTGTGACTAGGAGACTACTGCAAGTGGGGAGATGAAGGAATACTTTGAATGGGTGCTGGCGGCTGATGGCTGTGAGCCATCAGTCGTTACACGATGACTCGCAATTAGGAGAAGAACGTAGCTTCGTTGCATCTCCGGCTACCGTCAACAAAAACGACTATTTTGAGGAGCAACAAAAGCAGTCAGTGTACTGCAGGTTTTACCCTCCCTTTCTGTTTAAACTCAGCTACTCACGGTTGTTCATCACTGAGCCTGTCCGTCCCTTTAATCGCTTTGTAATTGGTTCATTGTCTCTACATAAATACAAGTCTTCACCAGGTGCAATTAGAATCGTTACTTCACTCGCAACCCTTGAACAGAAATTCATTTGTCACTGTGGGCTGCACAATCACTTGCCCATTTTACTGTATGAGCTCGTGTTTGTCTTCACCTCCTAACTGCCGAGAAACCAATCCTCTCGTTCCTTTACAGATCAGGCGAGGGCTTCTTGTGTGTCTTCTCCATCACTGAGGACGACTCCTTCCAGGCTTCGCAGGAGTTTAGGTGAGAAACCCTCGAGAGAGGATGTTAGGAGTATAGGAAGTATGTAGTTTGTGGGATTTTGAAAATACCAATTTGATTCAAGTAACTATGCCGAAGAAATTTTTTGGGCTTGATATCGTGTTTTGTTAAACAATAAACATCGATGAACAAGATCTGGTGAAGTATTTGATTTCTGGGTTGATACGAATTCCAGCATCAGAAACAAAATCTTTCATCACGTGTTGATTAAGCGTGAGAATTTGACTGGTGGTAATATCGTCCACCACGCCCCAATCAATCGGTGTGTAATTTTATTCGAAATGTTGTTGCTGAAGATGGAACTGTGATATTATAAAAGATTCAAATAATAGCCACTGTCCGCCTGAGTCAGTTTTAATGTCTTGTCATTCTTATTTTCACTGTTGTCACTAATGTGTTACTGTTGTGGTCATCTAACCATTCTTCTGCGACAAACCGAGTGACTGAGAACCATCAATATTTGAGGGTATTTTTACTGTTCCGTACCTACCAAAAATATTAATGGTAAAGTTACCCCTGTAGCCGTCTCCTTGTCGACCAACCAACCAGTATAGCAGCTACTACCTTACCCCACTCACCGTGCCACTCTGTTCCCCAGGGAGCAAATTCTTCGCGTCAAGAACGACGAGCACATCCCATTCCTTTTGGTGGGCAACAAAGCTGACCTGAGCGACACGCGGCGACGAGTCCCTATTGAGACAGCGCAAGCTCGGGCCCAGCAGTGGGGCGTGCCTTACGTCGAGACCTCTGCAAAGACCAGGGAGAACGTTGACAAGGTCTGCTTTCGGTGGCTTCAGGAAGGCTTAGAAAGAACGTGGTTATGTTGTTTATCGGATCTTGAGTGAAATTTGGAAGGAGTGAGGATCGCACAGTACAAAGAAGGAATCTTATAGTACAGTGTAGGGATCTCATAGTACAGTGCAGGGATCTCATAGTACAGTGCAGAGATCTCATAGTACAGGGTAGGGATCTCATAGTACAGTGTAGGGATCTCATAGTACAGTTTAGGGATCTCATAGTACAGTGTAGGGATCTCATAGTACAGTGCAGGGATCTCATAGTACAGTGTAGGGATCCCATAGTACAGTGTAGGGATCTCATAGTACAGTGTAGGGATCTCATAGTACAGTTTAGGGATCTCATAGTACAGTGTAGGGATCTCATAGTACAGTGCAGAGATCTCATAGTACAGTGCAGAGATCTCATAGTACAGTGCAGAGATCTCATAGTACAGTTTAGGGATCTCATAGTACAGTGTAGGGATCTCATAGTACAGTGCAGGGATCTCATAGTACAGTGTAGGGATCTCATAGTACAGTGCAGAGATCTCATAGTACAGTGTAGGGATCTCATAGTACAGTGCAGGGATCTCATAGTACAGTTTAGGGATCCCATAGTACAGTTTAGGGATCTCATAGTACAGTGTAGGGATCCCATAGTACAGTGTAGGGATCTCATAGTACAGTGTAGGGATCTCATAGTACAGTTTAGGAATCTCATAGTACAGTGTAGGGATCTCATAGTACAGTGCAGGGATCTCATAGTACAGTGCAGAGATCTCATAGTACAGGGTAGGGATCTCATAGTACAGTGCAGGGATCTCATAGTACAGTTTAGGGATCTCATAGTACAGTTTAGGGATCTCATAGTACAGTGTAGGGATCCCATAGTACAGTGTAGGGATCTCATAGTACAGTGCAGGGATCTCATAGTACAGTGCAGGGATCTCATAGTACAGTTTAGGGATCTCATAGTACAGTTTAGGGATCTCATAGTACAGTGTAGGGATTTCATAGTACAGTGTAGGGATCGTACAGTTTAGGGATCTCATAGTAAAGTTTAGGGATCTCATAGTACAGTGTATGGATCTCATAGTACAGTGTGACTAAGATCTTGTGAAAGAACTTAGTACAGAGTAGGAGTTTATTAGTACAGTGATGATCTTGTGTTGGTGACTGTATGAATTTTGTGGTGGATACCGAGGAGGGATCTTGCGGTAGATACGGAGTAGAGATCCATCAGCAGCGACTGCGTAAAGATTTTGTGGTAGCTCCAAAGTAGGGATTTTGCGGGAGCTATAGTGTAGAGACTCTGCTGTAGTTTCAGAGTTGAGATTTGTAGGTACCTTTAGTGTAGGAATCTTGCGATAGCTATATAGTAGGGAGCGATCTTGCGGTCGCTGCTGAGTAGGAATGTTTCGGTGAAGGGCAAGAGATCAATTGATACAGAAGAGCTGCAAAAAAAAGTGACAGTCAAAAGGAGACTAACTAAAACTCACTATGTGAAGGAACATAATTGTATATTTCAACGGCTTATAAACAGCAAGGCTTATAGATCCCCTTGCTAACGTTTTTACTCCTAGCCTAACCGTGTAAATGATGTTTACTTTTCCCTGGAGCAGTCTCGATTCCAGTGTATGCTTGATGGATTTTTATGTTCCTTATTGCAGAAGAGCGGTCATGTAGTGACGTTTAATGCTAGCTTCCAGCTGCATTTATTATTTTGAGTCAAGAAAAAGTTGCTAAAAAATACATATAACACAACATCGGTTTATATATTTTTATTTATCGGTCATTTCCTTTAACGTCTTGACCTGTTGTTTGTTTTGAATGTGTTTATTATTAGTTTTAGCTTGAATCTCATCCACAGTAGTTTGTTGTATCAGTTTCTGTGTTCAATTTTAGTGACAGCAAGTTTTCGCTTCTTGTGCTTTTGTGTTCGCTCCGATGCACCTGGTCAGGTTAGGAACTTTATCGTGACGTCTTCATCTCAGTTCAGAAGTGTATTCATCCATGAAAAAATGTTGGGTTAACGAATTGATATACTTCCTTGATGGAATGTAACTAGCAGCAAGTTCTTGGTTGATATTATCACTCGGCTTATTTATGTCTACCTCCGATCGTTCCCCTCGCGTCGAGCCCAGTCATCTGTGAGCTCAAACTAGTTGATCTTATAAGAATGGGCAACGTGGCTGCTACTCTGAAAAGAACTTCCGTAGAAATGGAACCTCTTGAATCTTAAGTTTTCTTTTAGAGAAAGAAGTACCTGAGAAGGAGATCTTCTGCCTCGTGTAGGCTGTCCTACAATTGCCTGCAGCTATCTAGAATACCTCTGTCCCCTTTGGATTGGTTTTAAGATGTTGTTATGTTATGGTGCAGAACCCTTTGTAAATAGCATCCGTCTGTAACACCCTATACGTACTACTAAGCACCTCTTGTTAACCCTAACTACCTTGCTCACTAACAGCAATGGCATTTGATCGTGGGTGCTCGGTACTCGTTCTTCATTTCCGTAGGTATCAACAAGTCGCTCATATTCGCGGACACCAGCCTTTTGGTGTTGCTTCCTATATCCGAGAACAACTCTAGTGCCTCTCATTGCTTCTTTCTCTTCGTCTCAAAATTTACTAGCAGCTTTTAATCCCATTCTACTATCAATTCACGAACTAACTATTTTGTATATTTTTGCCTTCATATTCTCACTGGGAAATCATTGGATACTGTTTGTGCAAAAGTGTAACTAAACACATCTTGTTCAATGAAGATGCCTTCAGAATGGATTATTTTTGTAATAGAGACGGCCCCATCCAGTGGTCGTCTTGTTGTTACTCTAAAGCAGCAGCCGCCTGTAGCGTATTGTGACCGTCGCACGTATCATGCCTTCTCCTCCTCCCAATTGCACCTCACCAGGTTTTCTTTGACCTGATGCGGGAGATTCGGTCGCGAAAGTTGGAGGCGACGAAGAGCACCAACTCCAAAGGCAAAGATCCCGCCAAGAGGAAAAAGATCAAGTGCACCATACTTTAGGTGGACGACGCTGCAGGTAGCGCCTGACTACACGTCGTATTCGTGTCCCTAGCTGCCCCTCAGTCGGACCGGTAGCTCTTGCCTGCTGATTGCTTATTCGTGTAGCTACTATACTAGTAAAGCCTCTTTTCGGTGCGGCGTCTGCCAAAGTTAGGCAAGAAGCTCCAGAGCTTTTTAAAAAAATTACTCTCATACAATGAGAGATTTGGGGGGATTTCAAGTACTTATCGATCAACCCTTTCAGCATATATCTCATAAAAATATGAATTAAATTTATGATGAGCTATTTTTGAAGAGCAAGGAAATAAAGACAATTTATTAGAATCTAAGAGCCTTGCCTGTTGAATTTTGAAAAGCCCCGCACCGAAAGAGAGAACGCTAGTTCTATTGACACGTCCTGCATGATGCAACTTCCTTCGTCTCGGTTTATTTTCCTGTCCTCATGAAGTTCGTCACGCATGAATTGGTAACATTTTGTTCGTCAGCTACATGCCAGTAACTATTATAGATAAGATTAGAGTGACGAGGCTTTCTAGCGTGCTGGAGTCAGCGTCTTTCCGGCGCCTAAAGTTACTATTATAGCTGCCAGTACCAGCCACGTCACTGCACGTCTGCGGTAATTTGTTAGTTCAAGACTGCTTCACACGGTGACCATAACGTTATTCATCTAGAGGACGCTGAAATGTTACGCTTACCGTGATACTTTCCCGTTTTGCGCGCTAAGTATTTGCTTACACGATGTATTTGCTTACACACTGACTGGAAAATTATGATCTCCCTTCAATAAGTTACATTGCTCGTTTGGCTGGTCCGGATATTATTTTTTCACCCTTGAAATGTTCGGTAGCCATATGGTCTCAGGCGTTTGGCCATACGGTCTCAGAACCTTAGTAGTTCTTGTACCTCCTTTGGCATTTGCAACGCAAAAGAAATTTGTTTCCACCCAGTAGTGAACACAATCACTCTAATCTAACCCACTTAGAGCTCCTGGTTAGCAAACCCTCGTCTTAGTATGCTTGTTATCTGTTGTTTTTTGTGACCTCTCCCTGTAAACAGTAGTGACCTGAGCATGCCATGAGTCGGAGCGATCCCGGGGATCTTCAATGACTTGATACAGCACTGGCTGCTGGTTTGACGTCCGGTGCCAGAAGGACTTTGACTCCAGTGGACTAGAAATTTTTACATTCTAATCTATCAGTTGTTTATTATAGTGAATAGTTGTACGTCATCCATCGCTTCACTGCTGGAACGTTCGGTGCCAGAAGTTATTGTCTCCAACCGAGAGGGTGAACACACCTAGTTTCCTTCTGACTCCACTCATCTTCATCTTTAGATATTTCGCCTTCTTTCCCTATCTTGATTTTTTTTTTTACTTCATTTGTATTTTGTGTTTAGTTTAAATTTCCTTCAACTTATCTCTTCTCTCAATCTTGACCGCTCTACCTATAGCCTCCGTTCGCCGGTGCTATATTTTCTCCTTCCTTGTGGCTAATAATTCAACTTGTGCTCGTTCTTTCATGTGACCATTTTTCTCCGACTCTTCCTCTTTCCATTCATGCTATTCTCATGTTTGTGATTCCCCAC
Source organism: Gammarus roeselii (assembly GCA_016164225.1). Taxonomy (NCBI): domain Eukaryota; kingdom Metazoa; phylum Arthropoda; class Malacostraca; order Amphipoda; family Gammaridae; genus Gammarus; species Gammarus roeselii. Next base: position 29,565 of record SDVV010000164.1, on the reverse strand, counting down.
ACTGAGTGAAGATCTCATGGGCTCTGTAACTGGGTTGGTTGAATGATGACGCTCCTTGCTGCTACCAGAGGTGTGCTAAGACCGTATGGTCTCTGCACCAAACGAGTTCCTGTTTCTCCTGTGACACCTGTGCATGCATTTGACACTCGCTGAGTGAAGGACATAGGCTTTATGCTGTAGGAAATCCAATCATTACAATATAAAAAAAATCTTATATAATTTGGTTGATGGTTTGACGTTCGATGCTAGACGAACGCGGACTCTAGCGCGCTTGAAAGACTCGTCACTCTAGTCTACAACTTTTTATTTACCACATTATCATTAACCAAATGAATGAACGTAAATTTTTCCTTCTTCCGTGAACATTTGTTTGAAAAAGACCGGATTCCAAGTGAAATCTAATCTAGCTAGCAACCGTTGGTTTTTCAGTTTTTCTTAAAGGCAACCAATTTGTCTGAACAATTTCCAATGGGCCTTTCTGTCATGGAATCTATTACTATTTGTGTTCGACCCGCCAAATTGCAATGAGAAACTATTTATGTTTTTTAAGATTTTGCGTGGTTGTAGTATGAATAAAGTAAACATGTGATAGACTGGTGAGATATTTTTTAGGTGGAAGTTTACATGTTGGCGCTGAATGAGACAAAGTTGATAGGTAGGGGTGAGTGTAGTGTGGAAAGTGAAGAAAATCAAGTGTGTAGGAAGGTGGGGAAAGACAAGGTCTGGTGTTGTTACCGAGTAATCGGTTAGTGTGTTGCGTTGCGGAGTGGAAGGAAGTGTTCTCTAGATTGATGTGTGTGGGGAGGTCAAGGTAGGTATAGAAAGGTGGTCGTTTTTGAGTGCGTACGGACAAGATAGCAAAGGAAGGAGTATTTTTGGACTAGTCGGAGTGAGTATTGACGGTTTCGGAGGTCATTACAACGTGGTGGTATTGGGGGACTAAAATACGCGAGTTGAAGATATAGTGATGGTATGATGGTACGGAGCTGAGGCTTGGGGGGGTGAGAGCAGAGGAGAGAAGGTTAAATGTTTTCGAGATGAAGTGTTTGAGGAGCATGGCTGGAGTAACGCTGAGAGACCGGATCACCAACGACGTGGTTCGAATCAGAACAGGGATGGTGAAGAAGTTGGAGAACAGAGTGGATTCGCGTGTACTGAGATAGTTCGGGCACATAGAGAGGATGGATGAAGGGAGATGGGGTGAAAAGGGTGATGAATGCGGAGGCGAGTGGTCGCAGACCTAGAGGTAGACCAAAGTTTGGGTGGATAGATGGTCTGAAGCAGGCGTTGGAAAGGAGAGACATGAATGTGGAGGTTGCGAGAGAGCGTGCAATGAACAGGCGTGAGTGGAGAAAGGTTGTGAATTGTTGATTTTGACGCTGCTCTGATGTGCTTTCCCGCCCTTGGCATCCCGCTGTCGGGATGGTCGTGGGGGGGGGGGGCTGCCATTATGACGCGACGGGGGTAAACCAGTGAAAACTGTCGGGCCCTGCTGCTGACGATGGTTCCTCGGACTGCACTCGGGACCCAGAGTGTAAGTTGACGGGGCTACCGGCCTGACCCTTTAGCACAAAAGGGCTAAGTTGTGTGAGTGTGAGCGTATGAGGGTGTGAGGTGCGCCTTGCCGTCGGCCACCCCCCTTTCTGGGGGATGCGGCCTAGTGTCTGTATTTGTAATGGAGGTATGGCGTTCCAGGTATGACAGTGGGGAAAATCTGAGAGGGTTGTTCATGGAGCGGGAGCTTCTGGTAAAGAAGCGAGAAATCCACAAGTACATGTGGGTAAAGATGGCATATGGTGCAATGCTAGATAGAGCAGCGGTGGATTTGTGTTGATTCCGAGGAGAGGGGTTACAAGTGTGTGCGCGTGTGTTGAGATGGGAGGGTGGAAGAATGTATGATGATCATCTACTAGTGAAGGAAGATTGAGAGTGTAGCAGAAGTTGAGACGGAACAACCGAATGAAGGAAGGAAGAGAGGTAGTAATGGTGAGTGAACTGAATTTGGCAAACATAGCTGAGGAGTTCCAGCAGGGTTGAATGTGGAATATGACAACGTAAGAGGGCAAGGCCTGGAACATATTGAGGAATAATGGGAGGCATTCAAAGGTGCGTTGTCGATAAGTGCGAAAAATGTGTTTGGTGTGCGCCGTGTGCAGTGTTGTTGTTGCTCAACCCCAACTCCCTCTGCGATGGAGGAGCCACGGCCAGCGCAGAACCCGAGGCCTGGAAACCCACCGACGCGTATGTGTGTTAGGAGTGCTACAGCTGGTGACAGGCCCTATATTAGGCCTGCACCCCAAAGGTAGTTGATGCTGTCGCGCGGCGCTCCCATAGATCATGCACTGACGTGATGTTATGGTGGAACCGGCCGGCTGCGATGGTTGAGCATGTGTGGACATGTGTAGAAAGAAGGGTTGCGAGTTCAAAAGGAAGATGTTAAAATGACTTGCGCAGAAGAAAAGAGCTTGTGAGGTGTGGTTGCAGATGCGGTCGGAATTGCCCTATGCCAACTATAGAGAGAAGGGGAAAGAGGTTAAGCGTGTGGTGAAGAGGAGAGTAAAGAAGGATGCTGATGATGGATGGGGATAGGTTAGGCGCTTGTCCAAGAATTTTGAGAGCAAATCGATGTTCTGGAAAAAAATGAAGAACGTGAGGAACGGTCTGAAAAGGAAGAAGGAGATGGTGAATGACGTAAACTGAAGGCCCAAAAAGGTGTGGAGTAATGGTTTTCAAATGACTGGTGAGACTATTAAATCTGTGTTTTGTGTCGGGTGTGGTGCCAATTGAGTGGTGCAGTGCAGCGCTTGCTTTCTTTCGCTGTAGAAAGGCAAAAGAAATTGAAATTAAACGCAATTCTAAAGGTATTAATGTGTTGTGTGTGGTCAGTAAGTTGTACAGGAGAGTGCTAATTTGTTCTCACTGTAAGCCTAAAATAAGATGTCTCAATTGTAATACTATGCCCATGTTGGTTGTCAATAAAGATTTTATTATTATTATTATAATCAAGAGGAATAGGTACTGTTCGGATTTTGCGATTGGCGAAGAACAGTGTGGCTCCAAGAGTGGTAGAGAGTGTTCGGTGTCAGAAGGACATTGACTCCAGTGCACTAGAAAGCCTTGACACTCTTATCTAGTCTAAGAGTTGTAGAGGGCGTGCAGGTCAGATTTTAGCAGTGAAACAAGTCTGGGGGAAAATTGCAAAGGAAATGATGTGTCTTGAGCCTCCATGGATCTGGAAAAGGTCTACGATAGGGTCAACAGGGATGCGCTGGGGAAGATGAGGCATATGTGTTGAGTAAAGGAGCGAGGTAAGGGCTTGGTTACTGGAGAAAAGGAAACTGAGACAAGGTTGCGTTATGTGACCCTGGCTGTTCAATCTCAACATGGATGAAGTCGTTAAGTGTAATTGGTTGGTAAAGAAGTTATATGACATGATCGATGCACGTGATCTGATGTGGTTCGGGCACATGGTGAGGATGCATGATGGGAAATTGGTGAAGAGGGTGATGAATGCGGAGGTGAGAGGACGTAAGCCTAGAGGTAGACCCAAGTTTGGGTGGAAGGATCTCGTGAAGCAGAGCTCTGGGAGGAGAGACATCAATGTGGAGGTTGCGAGAGAACTTGTAATGGATAGACGTGAGTGGAGAATGGTTGTGAATGGATGAGCTTTGACGCGGCCTTCGTGCACTTTCCGCCCTTAGCATCTCGTTGAGAAACTAATTATGAGTGGGGGAGAGCCAAGCGATTATTACGCGGCAGAGATACAACCGCGAAAGCTGTCTGGCCCTGCTGCTGACACTGATCCCGGCCTCTTTTCCTGACCCGAAGTATGAGTGGCGAGGTCCTAGCCGGACCCTACAGCGTTTAAGGGTTAAGGTTCGGCATGTGTGCGAGTGTAAGAGAGAAGCGTCTGGGGGATTCGACCTCGCGTCTTTATCGGATTAACCAATAAAGGACTACCTTATTGATGGTTTCCGTGGTAAGGTTTCCAATTGAAACCTTACCATAAAAGTATATTCGTGTTGGTGTTATTTAATTACTTGGAATCCTTTAATTTGGTTTTATGTTTCCTCCCGTGCTTCGATTAATATGGTTACAAGTATTTTATCCCATGCATGCAGTATGCAGGAAAAACTCGTCATTAACAAGAATAATGATTTGTGGCTGCCCATGCTTGCATTTAGGCTGATTTTATGCTAGATTGTAACAGCTCACGTTTCCCTTGTTATTCGTTAAACCCGAGCGCTCGTTTCGCGACCGAACATCACTTGGCTTCCATGTTTGAGTGTCAATAATGGACTGTGTGCGTGACGGCATAACAAAATGCACTGAAATATAAATAATTCCATTCAACGAGTAAAGAATGAAGCTGCTGGTGTGTTTATGTTAAGCAACCATCTATTTCGTTTTGATGCGCCATAATGAAGGGCTTGAGAAATGAAATCCACGTCCCCGCTGGAATTCAATTGCTAGACTATATCGCTTCTCAACTAATGTTATCAAGAGAACTGTCTAAAGTATTTGTGGTCACGCAGGGTCGGCTGTTTGCAACTTTGTTTTATGTTGCATGCTTTAAATGTGCTGAGGCCTGATGTATTTGAAGCTTCTTAAGGTCTCAAAATTAGCGAACTTATGCATTCGATGCCCCGCAGCATGCGTTGCTCGTTTGGTGAGTAGTAACGGTGCTCCTCAGACCGCTCTTCTGCAGTGTTGACTTTTTCCCTCAGCGTATGTTAGGCGCCTGATATTTTATTGTGATAGATTGAAACAGTTTTCTTCTTTAGCAATCAGGAATATGTATTTTACGTTCGATTTATGTGTTTTTAATGAGTTCTTCTGTGTTTTTTTTATTGTTTGATGTTGAGAAATGATCCATTTTTTAATTCCTCTCGAATGTGTCCATATTTTGTTCCTCAAGTTCATTGACTCTGATTTACTTCCGTATTGTAAGGTTGTGTCACTTTACCCTTTCTTCTGGTTTGGTCTAAACGCCAAATTCTTAAGGGTAGGATCCAGAAGACGTGACAATTTATGTTGCCGCTTTGTTCGCACCGTTACTTGAGTGTTCTCTTTTTCAATAATTCCAATATGCTCACTTTTGTATTAATTTGAGGTCAAAAGTGAGACCAGGTAACTTACACTGATTTGGAACTTTTCTTGCCTGGATTTGTGTATTTTAGAATACAGATTTTCGTACTGACTTACCAGATAACTGAGTTTGCCATCTAATGTATGCATACCTAATATTACTGGATTTCTATCGCAAATTGGCCAGATATGTTCACATTTTTAACGTAGACGTGCCAAATAGTGTTAATATTGCTTAACAACGCCGAGTTCGTGTCCGTCGTCTATAACATACCAATCATGATACTGACTTTGCTGTGCTTGTCTCAGTGCTCCTCGATCTTTGTTCCATTCAAAGCCCAATCGCGAGTTGCTTCCATAAAGTGAACCAGCCATCGTTTCACTCTCTACTAACTCATGATTGCTTTGTATTGTAACTTTACTTGGCGGTTTGAAGCTCAGCGATTATTGTTTGTCGATCATAATGATACAGCCGCAAGGCCAAATTCACCAGAAGGGGGGGTGGCCGCAGGCAAAGCGCATCTCACTCCTATGCCTTCACACACACGCACCTGAAATTAGCCTGCTAGGTGAAATCTTTTTCGTGTTTTTCTATCTATTTGTACAGTCACGAATCTCTCTCTATTTCCTTTCAAATTAATAAATTGACCTTCACTCAAATTACAGAAAGGAACGTCTGCCGTGTAGCTAGCGTTGAATCAACTCGAATTGCTGAGGACTTTTTGCGGCACTGATTTCTGATTTGACGTATGGCAAATCTCATGCACCAAATCAAATGGTGCGCCGTGTTTTCACTTTTTTTTTGTTGCAGGCTTTCTACGACCTAGCCAGGATGATCTCCCGCAGCAAACAGCACGTTGAGGCGCCTGCTGAGGACGACCGTAAGAAAAGCAAGTGTTGCTGTGTCTCCTAATGCCCAGTCCACACGAGCACCATTTGCTTCACTCTCCTTAAACCACTGCCGCCAGTCTGTAGCCGCGGGATCCGAACGCCGCACTTAACGCTACGATACCGTGGATCAAGCTGAATTGATCGGAGCAGCTGAACATTGTTCGGATGATCGGATTTCTTTGTTGTTGTTTGTAATTTGGACAAATCAGCTGATGCTACAACGAACTACGTTAGTCACGCTTCCAGAGTTTTCCACGGTATTAGAGTTCTACGTCGGAGATTAAAAAAAAAGCGATGCGAAACATTTCCACGTGACCACGTATCCAAGCAACCTTAGCTTGGTGTATTACTGAGAAGTTTAAATGTTTGTCTCTGCATTATTTGTTTAATCCCCCTAGGCATATGTTAGGTTCACGGGCCGCACGGAGTCATTGCCCAACCAAAGGTGAACACCCTCATTTCCCTCAGACTCTCAGCTTCTTCATACATGACTATCCCTCCTTTTATTCCCCATCCTGGATTTGCTTAACTTTTATTTACCTCATTTGCATCTTATGCTCAGTTCAAATTTTCTTAAACTCGTTCAAACTTTTTCATTACAATTCTCGCAACAGTCGTTAAACACACACACCGGTCTTAACTATTCTATTTTTTGGTTGGCTAATAACAATCCTAGTTGCGGTCTTTCATGCTACCGTTTTCTGCGATTCCTCCTTTTTATTTTGTTCCTTTCATGCTGTTCTGATGCTCAAAATTCCCATCCCAACACCGAGTGTAAATTTCACGCACGAGATCCCCGTTTCTTCTCTCTTCTTCATCTTCCCTTCAGCAGGTGTAGGGGCGCATTGCCTCCGACGCCTCAAGGACGACTGCAAATCCTTGAGATTCTGAAGCAGGGTAGTTTGATAGTTAATCCTCCTAACTGCCACCCGGGGACGGCTAGGACCATGTAGTGTCAGTACCTTACAAGTTTTTGTACCTCCTGTGACACCCGCACATACCATGGACATTCAACGCGTAAAGGACATTGACTTTACGCAGTAGTAAACCTGATTCAAGCATAATAAACAACAATATTATATGACTTGATGCAGTACTGTTTGCTGGTTCGACGTTCGTAGCCAAAATGACACTGACTCCAGCGCGCTAGAGGGACACTTACTCCAGCGTGCCAGAAGGAAACCGACTCCAGCGTGCCAGAAGGACACCGACTCCAGCGCGCTTGAATGGCACGTCCCTCGATTCTAATCTTTAGGTGTTATCGCTATTTTGTAACTTTCCTACCATTGCCGTCACATTCGTAAGAGATCATTTAACTCTGTGGCTAAAAAGAGTTGGCTGTCTTCTTTGTGAGGGAAAACCAGAACAGTGCGAGTCTACCTTGCCTGGTAGTGCGATGTAATCGTAAATAAACTCTTACTCCCTTGCTCGTAATGAGAAACACGCGTGCTCTTGCTACATATAAATATATTACTAGCATCGCTGCCTCATTTGGAATGTGTATTGTGATAAGTTTTTCATATGAGTATACCTACATGTAATCGACACTGAAATGGCCTGTTTTATGATCTTGTTACACAGAAGGACAACGCCTCTCCACTCAAGTTGATTTATGCCAGTGAAATAACTCTCTGTCGGTACAGCCCTTGGAAATCAAGAATATCTGGAGACCAAGCAAACTCTGACAGGTCGTTGATGTATAGTTGCTCCCTCGTCCGTGTACGAAAAGCAATACTTACGTTGTAATTGTACGAAGTCCACCCATACCCTTGGACTACTAAACGCAATTATTATATTGTTGTACTTATAAAAAATACCGATATGAAACTATATTTTCATTTGTACTATAACTTCTGTATTATAAGATTTTTTATTTAATGTTAGAGAAGTGACTCATCTTTCTGTGTTAATTAACAATGCGTATAACGAACCGTGGTTATTGTATGGAATAAGGTGTTTGAGAACACTAGTAATGCTATTCTATCCGCATAATCGCAGCCAGGGAGAAACGAGGGAAACTCTTCATCTTGCTTCAATGCCGCTCAGTTGCCATGTTATGTCGTCTGTACAGAACTAAGTCTTCATTGATCATTGCAATGATGCTTATTGAAGCGCAGCTAAAGCATATTCAAAATGTAATTTAGTGCCACCTTTTGTTCTGTTGTTGAAACAGCTGGTTCCTGCTACTCAAACGCAAGGCATTGAACAGCAGCTCTTTACACCTTTTATTGTTGGAACCTTGTGCCGTTTCATTCCCATCTAGCTTTCTGTCTTTAGTCGTTATTCTGCATTCATCAATTTGGATTAGTTATTTATATTTTGTTTTTCGATCTATTAAATTTGAAGAATGTTTGATTGGAGCCGTAAATCTGAAATATTACCTACAATCTTATTATTTATCTCCGGTAATGTATTCTAAATTGTGCCCTCGGTTACAGTTTTAACTCTTTGAGTAAACTTATGTGCCGCTTATACATGTTTAATGTTCGAATAACCTGGAACGCTTCAGTCACTGAGCAGCGCTGAAATATCAATAAAAATCTGCGTGAGCATAATAGGAAAATCAAATCGACACGTTTTCATCTGGTTTAAGAATGAAAAAATACAAACCACTTAGGATTTGTTTATCTTCCGATCGGAGATCTGGCCTGTGAAGAAAAGATATAACTCACGGTATTCCTTCATTCTGCGTGGCCTTGACAACCCTGTCTTCGAACACGCATTTCAAAGTCGTGTTTCGTGTAGTCTCCGACTGGAAGAGCTGGAGTACTTTACTACAAAGTCTCTTGCTTTGAATACTCTGCGACAAGTGAATTCGTTTTGAAGTTCTGGCATTATATAGCTACGACTTGGGTGTTAGGTCACTGCCCCTCGCGTTATTCTTTGTGATTTTTGTACTAGAATGAATTATTTTTTAACTATCATAAGTGCAACGATCTGAATAATCTTTAGCTGGTTCCCGCGACCGAGTCTGTACCTCTTGTTGCACCTGCATCCGTCGAATTTTACGATCTGAATTTTAAACTTTTCACGCCCTGTGGATGGTTAGTAGCGAAAGTAAATTCGTTTATGGCGTGTCCACAACGGAAAATCAATCTCTACTCTTCCCTCGTGGATGTTACTGACTATGAAATTTGGTAATGGTATTATATCTAGACGTAGCATATTAATGAATTAAATTTCCCCCGAGTTTGAATATCTACTATTTTTTTCAAGTTTTTTGTTAATCTTCTATTGTCAACATATTTTCTTTCGCTACTTACATCGTTGAGGCGAAAATTATTTAGTGAATAGTTTAGTATTTATGCAAGATTTTTCTAACATTCTTACGTATTCATGGCTTTTCATTTGCCGTCTTTTAATCCTTTACAACCTCACCGAATTCCATCCCCTCTCGTTGAAAAATTATTAATTGGTAAAGTTTTCCCAATTGAATCAATGCATAATTGGTTCATCCCATACATTTTCTCTAATATTGATGTGTACTGATGCCTTGGCACTCTAATCTAATCTGATATGTACTAAGTAGATCACCCAATTTTTTGTTAATATAACAAGCTAACTCATCATTTTCGCATACCGTCTATGTAACGGCCAGTCGCTAAAGACTCTCCATACGCGTACTTGCGACCCACTGCACGGCACAGTTGCTATAATACACGATACCCGAAACATGATAAATTGTATGTTATAGCCTTAGTTGTTTCTATAATCCGTGTAATTTTGGTACATGTAGTCTATGTCATTCTCCTATAATCACTCAACGGCTTGATGCACCAAATTTAATTATTCAGCAGCTTGGGTATCTCAAAAGTTTTTCACTAATCAATGTAATTTTGACACTTCGCAATTCATCAACTCATTTCATTTTTTGTCACTATGAACTAGTTTCCAGAAACTAATTTTATCGATACTTGACGCGGCATCCTTTGGTGGAGTACCCGCCTTAGGTTGGTAGGCGATCCTGCACGTCATCGTTATTATTATGAATGAAATACTTGGAAATCTTTTTCATTGGACGCGATGCAATTGAAAGTGTCGCAGTAGTTTTACTTCCGTGCAAGCTTATGGATCGATGTGCGTTTCAGTTCTCGTTTATCGCGGTGCCGCTAGGCATCTGGTGAGGTTAACGTGGCGCACGGAATCATGACCCAACCTGGGAGCTGAACAACCTTATTTCCCCTTCAGACTCCTCTATTTTTCACCCTTCACGATCTCTCTTTTTACACCCCATCCTGAATTTACTTGACTTTTCTTCTTTCGGGTAGCTAATAACAGCGATATTGCGATCTTTCTTTCATGCAACTTTCTACTACTCCCTTTTTTTTTTTCATTTTTGCTGTTTTCATTCGTGAGATTCCCCACACGTAGATCTAATGCGTGAGGTACTCATTTCCTCCCTCTTCTTCAACCACGGCAGGTGTTGGGGACGCATTGCTCCCAGCACGTCCAGAACGACTGTGATCCTTGCGGCTCTGCAGGAGAGTACGTTGAGTGCTACCGCTCGTGCTACCATCCGAGGAGTGCTGGGACCACATGGCCTCAGCATCCATTTAACTCCCGTGGCGCCCGTTCATACCTTTGCCATTCGCAGCGTTGAAGACATTGACTTTACGCTGCAGCAAACGCAATCAATCTAAATCTTCTGAAAACATTGTCTATAACTTAATATTGGCTGCTGGTTTGATGTTTGGTGCCAGAAAAAACGCTGACTCCAGCGCGCTGGAAAGCCTCGTCACTCTAATCTTGAATAAATGCTCGTTACTGTATTATGCACGACCAGTCGGTCACGTGTTTATTTAGCGTTTAAATTTTGTCGAGTATTATTCCGTTGATCCCTCAAACTTACCATTCCACTTATCGTCCTGCTGGTCTTTGTTATCCATTGCTTAGTTTCTTCAGCGACAGCACAAAAGGACATGTTGGCGTACGTTTGGCGTTTATCTTGCCTTCGAGCAATTAACTTTCATAAGTACTGTTAATCTAACGAAGCCTTTAGGCACAAAGTGTATGTTTTTAATCGTTTATACCGAACTCATCCTATCCTACTATTATTTTACCGTCTTACCTTTGTTCTATTTTGCTATAGGTTGTAGACTGATTATTGCCACTTGATAAACATCTGGGAAGGTTAGGCTTACTTTTTAAACTGAATAATTTGTACGGTTGGGTCCGTTTAAATCTGTTGAACTACCTGCTAAGCCGAAACAATGGTATCGTTTGAACAGAAGCAACAGTTTTACTATAAATTGGGCTGTTCAGGTTTACAGATACAGACGCAAGGCCGAATCATCGGAGCGTGAGTAATGAGAGGTGAGCAAGGCTCACCTCTCACTCTTCTTCAGTACTCTCACATATACCAAACATTAGGACTTTAGCGTTAAAAGGTCTGGCCATGACTCCACAATACACACTTCGGGATCAGGAGTAGAATCCGGGATCGGTGTCGGCAGCACGAGCCAACAGCATTTGCGCGCTTACCCCTGGTGCGTCACAATTGCCGGGCGCTCCCCCACCCACATCCTTTTTTCTCAGAAAGAAGCAAAGGGCGGGAAAGCTCTTTCCATCTCGCGCGCCGGTTTTGAATTTTTTCCTTACGGGTGGCTGATAACTGCCAAGCTGTGCTATTTCTTCGTGTCATCTTTATCTACGACTCTCCTCTCTACGCTGCACCTACTTTGCCACTCTTCAATTGCCTTACGGGGGAGTCTTCATTAACTTTGCTTTGGGACTCCGGTGGAAAACGGAAGCAACTACTACTTCGACTCTCCTCCCTATTCTTCTTTCCATTATTACCAAACTCATGAGTCAGGTCCCCTACACTAAGTGTAGATATCATACATTGGATCCCCGTATCCAGTCGCATCTTTATTTTCCCTTTCACCAGATGTTTGGGTGCATTACTCCCAACACCTTAGGGACGACTGCGAGTCCTTGGGGTCTCCAACAGAGGTTGAGTGGTAATCTTCCTAACTGCCACCAAAGAAGTGCTGGGACTGCACCTTAAGGTTTGATTTGATTTGACCCTCATTTCCACCAGAACCTAGAACCTTTAGGAGTTCCTGCACCTCTAGACTGTAGGCAGTAGTAAACCCGACTGTTTTATAAAAAGAAAGTTATCTATATTTTGATGCAGCACTAGTTGCTTATTTGACGTTCGGTGCCAGAAGGACTATGACTCCAGTGCGCAAGAAAGTTTTGTCACTTTACCCTACTCTAATAGGTACATACACTTTCGTGCTACCATTTCATTCTTCACGAGAGATCTTGATTTGATTTGAGCCTCATTCAAGTCATCGTATCCCCCGTAGGGAGAGATCGTGATGTCGCATATCAACAATTGAGAATCAACTTTATTTGAGATCATCTTCTGGTCCATAACTTAAGAGGCGATTTTGATCCACCCAAGATGTTACCAAAGTTCTGAATTCATTTTGGCTTCAGATATTTCACCTTCATGCTCTTGACGTGAACCGCTCGCTGTAAATATCTAACTCACCATCGTTTGCTATTAGCTAGGGCTCATTTTAGATTGTTCTGATCGAACTCGCGCCGAATTGCTCACGAAATTGAAGCTGTAATATTGAGGCCATTTAATGTTATTAACGTTCCATTAAATCTCCTGAAGCTTGAAAAATGTGTGAAAAATTTATTTTGCAGAAATTTTCTTGAGCCGTACAGTAGTGTAAGAAGATTAGTTTATGGTTGGTCTGTAACCGGAAAACATGAACGTGACTTTTTCAAGTGCATACTTTATTTTGATTTATTTTTATGGTATTACATCTGGACAATGCTTCCTAATGAATACTATCAATTACATTTTTGTACTTGGGGAGTGAGAGCAGAAGTGAGAAGAAGGTTGAATTTTTCGACATGAAATGTTTGAGGAGCATGGCTGTAGTGTCACTGAGAGACAGGTTCACTAACGACTTGGTTCGCATCAGAACGGGGATGATGAAGAAGTTAGAGGACAGAGTTGATTCGCGTGGTCTGAGTGCGCACTGGCGCGCGTGCATAATACTATTTGAGTTCTGAGTGGATTTATCTTCATCTTTATCTTACCTGAATAACTAAATTGTACTTCTACTTAACTAGACCGCGTAGTTGTAAACGTTGTGTCGCGTTGCTGTCTTAGCTGACTTTGTCTGTGTAGGACACAGTCAGAACTTCAAGAGTACACATGACTCTTGAAGTTTTAAATGATTGGAAGCAGAGATTTGGTTTCTTATACGCACCAGCGTGCGTCTGACATTGCTAAATTTTTCTAACTTTAAAAGCGGTCTTTTTTTTTGCACACTGAGGCGTGTGAGCTTACTGGAATCCATGATCATCGAGCCCTACGGGGGAGCCTATTATGACTCGCGTTGAGGCTCTGGTGGAACCGAGGATCAAATCTAATCAAATCGCGTGTTCTGAGACGGTTCGGGCACTTGGTGAGGATGAATGAAGGGAGATAGGTGAAAAATGTGTTGAAGTCAGAGGCGAGGCCTAGCGGGAGACCGAAGTTTGGGTGGATGGATGGATGGATGGTGTGAAGCAGGCGTTAGGAAGAAGAGACACAAGTGTGTGTGGAAGTAGCGAGCACTGGATAGGTGTGAGTGGAGAATGATTGTGAACGGATAAGTTTTTGACGCTGCTCTGATGTGCATCCCCGCCCTAGGCATATCGTTGGAAGACGGGATGGTCGTGGGCGAAGGGACCCGGTCAGCATGACGCGGCAGGGGACACCATTCACGCTATCGGGCCCTGCTACCGACACTGACCTCGAACCGCACTCATGACCCGGAGGGTGTGTTGCGGGGTCCCCGGCCTGACCCTTATGCGCACTAGAGATAAGGTGTGAGGTTCGCCTTGCCGTCGGCCACCCACCTTGCTGTGGTATTCTGTGTATTGTCTGTATTTGTACATTTTGAGCAAATTCAAGTATCGAGCGAAAAATGATAATTGAAGATTTTTCTTGATTTGCTATCTCAAACGAACTTTCTTTCGGTACTGTACGTTTCACTAGATTTTTTTTTTAATAATTCATACTATTTGCTTGAATACCGCCCTACGGAGGAGTCTGCATTAACTTCGCGTTGGGACTCCGGTGGAACATGGAAGCAAATACAAATACTATTTGCTCGAAATGTCGAAGATGTTACACCAGAAAAATTTGTATAAATAACTTGAACGATGAGTGACGTGTGTTCTTTTATATTGCCAAGTAATGAAGCTGCGGAATCGATTTTGATATGATTTGGGCCTCATACTGCGGAATCGACTGTAGCCTGGTGGTCATACTGGTTTGTACTTATATGAAAGGCCTCGAAACCTGCATAGTTAGCCAAGAAACCGTGTACTCGCAGGAGACATTTATGTGGAAAGTGTGCGCGAGCTTTTTGTTGTTGATTCTCAAGCTCACTTATATAATATGCACCACCCTTTGTTGCGAAACTATTTACGAGTGATTGCAGATCTGCTAGTTTCAATTCGCATATTTCTATCTTGTCAATTTTTCTTATTCTGGGAGACAGTTTCGTGTCGTCTCTCTTGTAGCAAAGAAGTCATTGCCGCCACACGTTCGTATAAGAAAGGATTCTCGCTGATTGTGTTTGAGGTAGGTTTTGTGTGATTACGTTCATATATGCTTTTGTCAGTTAACTAGTATTGCCATTTTCAATATTATAAAGCTATACAAAAAATGTTATAGTAAATGTGTACATAAATTTTACGATAAATCATTTAGTTCATCACTCCGCATACTAGTAGTCCCAGGCACCGATACTCACTCCGCATCGAGGCTCATGAGTATCGGTCCCTGGGGCTACTAGTAGTAAGTCAGTCTTATGCATACGAGGCCAAGAGTTAGGTAAGTTACCCTTATCCAACCCATGGTTTGGAAATTTGCGCGTCCCGGCTGTCAAAATGGTTGATTTCAAAACAAAGGTCGAGATCGGCCCTATGCTAGGACTTTTCTCGTTTTATATTTGTGCCGTTAACTTTCGTAAGGTTCCGTTCCCAAGAACAGGCACATTCATTTGGACGTTTCGAGTCAGTTTTTCCCCATTGCAGGGAAACTTTGGCACATGACTGTAACTCATGCACACCCGAGGTCCCCTAACAGGCGGTTCGAGATTACTTGTAGCCCGATCCTGCCAGTCGGCACCGCTAGTGCGTCAATCCCAGCGCGTTAGTAACGCGGATGCTCGTAACATGATCTACAAGGTACCGTGCTGAGCTCGACTTGCTTTGATTTGATTTTGGCCTCATTTCCACCAGAGCCTCAACGTGATTTGATTTGAGCCTCATTAGCCTCAACGTGAGTCATAATGATTTTATTTTCTTTCATTTTATTGGAGACTCAACGTGAGTCATAATAGGCTCCCCCGTAGGGCGCGACCGTCGTTGATTCAGGTAAGTTCGCACGGCCTCGCGTGCGAAAATGTTAGTCATCTTCGTAAAATGTGTTGTTATTTCTGTGCTTGATTTGATTTGAGCCTCATTTCCACCAGAGCTGTGCGTAATGGGGTGGGGAGACTACCTCACTCGCACAGGTGTTTGGGGTTTAGACAGCTTCGTATAGTCTGGTGGGTATGGTCCGTGAGTAGGCTTCGCAGGTTGCACGGGGGATTTAGGAACGCTCGTCGGGCTGCCGCAAGTGCGTTGAGATTGACCAATAAGTGATTCACGCGGATAGCCACTTGGTGGCAACAGGGGCAAGGTGGCGCGTTTGGTCCTATGTCGACATCCATCAGGTGGTTGCGAGTTATCTACGTGTGTCTCGTGCACAAGCGGTTGATGAACACTTTGTCCTTTCTGTTGATGAACTTTCCCATTCTCCGTCTGAGTGAGTCATAACAGGCTCCTCCATAGGGCTCAATGATGATGGATTCCAGTAGGCTCGCACACCTCTGTGTGCAGGAAAAACAACGTTGTCAAAGTTAAACTATTGGAATATTTTAGTCGTGTCAGACGCACGCTGGTGCACACAAGAATAACGTTTAAACGAAACGGACCTCCGCTTGCAATCGTTTAGAACTTCATGAGTAAAATGTATTATGCGCGCTAGTGCGTACAGGCAGCATCGTCGAGATTGGTACAAGGTTTACGGCTACACGGACAAAGTAAGCTCCGACAGCAACCCAACACAATGTTTCAGCTACGCGGTCTAGTTCAGTTGATGTACATTTTATTTATCCAGGAAATATAAAGACTAAGACGCAGCGAATCAAATCCCCGCCCCCAACCACTTAAAACTTCAGGAGTAATATGTACGCACGTGACTGCGCACAGGTTGAATCGTCGAGACCGATAAGAGGTTTACGGCTACACGGACAGAGTCTGCTCCGAGACCAACGCATCACAGTACATTTTATTTATTTGAGCTAGAGACGAAATGAAACCCCACGCCCCCAATCATTTAAAACTTCAAGAGTAATTTGTATGCACGCTAGTGCGTACAGGCAGCATCGTCGAGTCTGGTACAAGGTTTACGGCTACAAGGACCAAGTCGGCTCCGAAAGCAGTGCAATACTATATTCACTACTACACGGCATAGTTCGGAGACATAACAATTTATTTTTTCAGGAAGATAAAAACTCAGACAAAACGAATACCCACCTCCACCCCCTCAGAACCTCAAAGAGTAATATGTACGTACGTCAGTACGCACAGGTAGTATCGTCGAAATTGGTACAAGGTCCACGGCCTCACAAATCAGATCCACTCCAACCGCAACGCATCACAAGGTTTATAGTTACGCGGCAAAGGTCAACCACAAACATTACATATAGTCCGCACACGCGCGAGCGAGCGCAGACTGAAAAAAAAAGCTTAATCACACAATCACAAACAGGAGCTCTCGCAGAAGTATACTAGAATTATTTTATACGACAATTGTGGAACCTGAAGAGGAAAGAAAGGGCAGGTTCATCATGGGATAAAAACTGCTCAGATTTTTATCATCGCACTTATTATTTAAGGGGACAGGGAGATGGAGGGGGTCCCCTGTGTCCCGAAAAAAACCCGGAGGGCTACCCAAGTCCCTCGAGCTCCCCGGGTTTATCGAGTCCCCTCGTCTCAGCTCATCTCGGCTTGTCTCATCATTTCGGCCAGTCGCGACCATCTCGACTCGTCGCAACATGTTTCGACTGATTTCGACGCACCTCGACCAGCCTCGGCGCAGCTCTCCCCCTCTGCGTCAGCAATGTTATGGACTGTAATAACTAATTTCTCTACTCAAGCCCTTCACGTATATACATTCCTCTGTGTATGGGTTTTACAGCGTAGGGAGCGGGGTCAGAGGTTCCAGGATTTAGAGGAGCCTCAAGAGGGTCCCACAATAAAAAAGTTTCTTCAAACACAGATGATATGTTATTCCTTTTGACAATCAATTTGTACATAGTTAATCTAAGATCGGTGAAATGAACATGATAAGAACCTGTAACTGAGTAATTGGAGCTGTGTGCGAGCGGTGGGAGGCATTTCACTTTCCTAGCTGAACATACCAACAAGACTCTTGCCGAGACATATCACGACGAGAAAGACGTCATGGTCATGTTTTATTTATTTATTATTTGCTTTCATGTTCCACCGGAGTCCCAACGCGAAGGGTCATGTTTTAATGTACACTATAAATATGCACTTTCCGTTGACATAAGGTGTTCCGTTCTGAACATTTGGATGTTTTATATAACAGTTAATTTGAGTGGGAATTGTTAATTCAGGTATACGCCTAAGAATGCGACGGTATGGTTGGGTCTATGTGAGACAGAAAGTCACTGACAAAACAAAAACATAAAATATCCTCATTATAATACACAAAACAAAAAAAAATTCCTCGTGCACACGCGGTGTGTGATTCTCGTGGAACAATAAGCTCTCTGTAACGCGTCACGACGGAAGGGCTATCATGGTAGGTTTGAGGTCCGCAACAAGTGTGCGTTATATCCCGATGAAATAAGATGTTTCTATTTGACATTGATATCTTTTGCAGAGTAATTAGTATGAATTATTTATTCAGAGCCACAGCCTAATCAATGGAATAGCAAAGAATGCGACGGTATGGGTGGATCTATGTAAGTTAGAGAACCACTGGCATAGTAAATAAAATAAGAAAAAAAATGCATTCATACACTAACCAGTGTGGTATGTTTGCGGCACGGTCACGAAGTACACACCTTATGCCCGAAGAAACATATATATCTACATCGCGTGTGAAACAATTGTCCTCGACGGCACAGATAGTTTATTTTAGGGCCAGAACGATGCGAAGTCAAGTCAATAGGGACAGGGCTCGCTGAGGTGAAATTGCAAGATTCTGCCAACAGTGCAGCTGTTTTTGAATAAGCAGCTGCTATTTGCACTAAGACAAATAGATTTGATTTGATTTGGGCCTCATTTCCACCAGAGCCTCAACGCGAGTCACAATAGGCTCCCCCGTAGGGCGCGACCGTCACTGATTCAGGTAAGTTCACACGGCCCCGCGTGCGAAAAGATTAGCCTTGTCAGGGTGAAATCAAGTACACGTTTTAATTGTGGAATATTCGCGTACTAGCGCGTACAAGAAAGTAAAGAGTTGGCGCGTATCCACGTAGATGTATTATTATTCCTGTGCATAATGGGCTGGAGAGGCCACCTCACTTACACAGGTGCTTAAAGGCTTAGACAGCTTAGATGCAGCACTGATCAAGAGTGGGTTCAAAGCAGATTCCGAGTAGGTTCGACGCAGACTGAGAAGGCCTAACACAGATTCCGGGTAGGTTTACCGCAATTACAGAGTAGGCTCAACGCAGACACTGAGTAGGTTCAACATAGATGGCGAGTAGGTTCAACGTAGATGGCGAGTAGATTTAACGTAGATGGCTAGTAGGTCCAACGTAGATGGCGAGTAGGTCCGACGTAGACACCGAGTAGGATCAACGCAGACACCGAGTAGGATCAACGCAGACACCGAGTAGGATCAACGTAGATACCGAGTATTTCTACGTAGATAGAGTAGGTTTACCGTAGATTCAAGGCCGGTTTAACGTAGATTCAGAATAGGTTCTACGTAGCAGTAGCAGCAGCCGCCTTCGCGCTCCACCGGGGTCCCCAACGCGAAGTCGTCGCACGCTCCCCCGCAGGGTGTGCTGGTCTACCGCAACACCAGCGAGAGAGGGACACCGCACACCCACCAGCAAGAGAGTGACACCACACACCCACCAGCAAGAGAGTGACACCGCACTCACCAACAAGAGGTGACACCGAACTCACCAGCAAGAGAGTGACACCGCTCCTCATCATCAAGGCAGTGGCACCGCATACTTAACAGCAAGGGAGTGACACCGTATACTCACCAGCAAGAGAGTGACACCGTATACTCACCAGCAAGGTAGTGACACCATATACTCACCAGCAACGAAGTGACACCGTATACTCACCAGCGAGGGAGTGACACCGTATACTCACCGGACTAGACCAACCAACACACGCCCCAATCCACCCAGGACCCTTGCGGGTCCAACGATTCACAGTTATAAAACTAATATAAAACAGATTACCACGAAAAAAAGGGCACACACAAACACCGGGGTCCACAGAAGAAGTCCAGCGTTATAATATTGTGGATCGTGATCAAAGAAAGTAAGAGCAGGTTCGTCATGGGCAGAAAAGCTGCTTAGATAATTGATTTCGCACCGATTGTTCAAGGGGATAGGGGGGGGGGCATTGGTCCCTTGGGTCGCAAAACAGCCCGATGAATCCCGAAGAATGACCCATGTCCCCCGGGCCTTCCCGAGCTCCTCGAGTCCCTCGAGACCCCTCGCCTCAGCTCATCTCGGTTTGTCTCGAATCATTTCGGCCAGTTTCGGCTCGTCGCGACCAACTAGACTCGCCTCAACATGTTTCGACTGATCTCGACGCACCTCGACCAGCCTCGACGCGACCCTCGCCCTCTGCGCTAGCAATCCGCGGACTGTAATGGTTATTTGTTCTACTCATGCATCTCACGAACATTTTTCTGTGTATGGGTTTTACAGCGCTGGGAGAGGGGAGCAGAGGTTCCAGGATTCAGAGGGGCTTTTAAAGGGTCCCAGTTTCTCAAAAGGGTCCTAAAGGGTCTCAAGTGTGTCCCAAGGGGCTCCAGAAAGGTCCAAGTGGATCCCCCCAAATCCATCTGGTCTCCCAAGTCCCCCGGGTTCCCGAAACCCTGGGTCCCCGAGTCCCACGAAAACCTCCCCTCTCTGGGTCACCTTGTCTCAACCAACATCGATACATATAATAATAACAAATTCAAAATTTATCACCATGAAAAAAGGGCAGAGAAAAATAATAGAGCCCAAGCAAGAAGAAATAATAAAATACTAAAATAAAGTGTTAATGATCTATAAAATGAATAATCATCCATCCACCCCAAAAGACAAATAGAAAAAGAGATCAGAGAAACATAGTATGTGAGGTTATGATAGTGTTTTGTTGACAGGGTGGTAGTGCTGATGCTCTGAGCGAGCTGGAAAATATAGTTTTACGATAATCGTCATCGATTGTTTAACTGCCTGCCCCTGTCTGCGAGCAAGCAATAGAGTGGTACATTTTTGCTTGAAAATAGATACGGTTGCGCAATTCTGAATGTCAGCTGGAAGCTTGTTGAAGCTCTTTGGACCTGAATTAGTGGAAGCTTTGGCCCTAATCTCAGTTCTTCTGAACTCTGTGTCAATGTTATTTTCCTTTCGGTTGATCGTTGATGGGCCGCTTTTCGAGTTGTCAATACAACACCGTTGGAACAAGAGAGCTTGTTCTGAATTTAAAAAACTCTTACTGCTTCGCTCAGTTCTAGTAGTACTTGGAAATTCAGCCACCCAAATTTCTTTACAATTGGTGTCACGTGATTGCTCTTTCAAAAATTCCCATCGTGAGCTACTTTTGCGGTGCAGTTTATGCTGCGTTGAATGCCTGAGAGTAGTGTTTTCAAGCACTTACCCCAAATGGTGGGGCAGTAGTTTGAATGTGAAAAAATCAGAGCATTTATTACGAGAAGCCTGGACTTCAAGTCGAGTTGTTTCTTCGTTCGGCTGAGAAACATGAGTGTACCATTCAGTTCGGAGCAGAACTTATCAACATGATGTCCAAAGGTCACATTGGGATCAAGACACACAAAAGGGTCCCACAGGGTATCAAGGATGTCCCAAAGGCTCCCAGAAAAGTCCAAGTGGATCCCCTTAAATCTTCCTGGTTATCAAGTCCCCCGGGTTCCCGAAACCCCAGGTCCTCCGAGTCCCGCGGGTCCCCCCATTTCCTGGGTCACCTAGTCTCAAACCACCGAGATAAATTATAAACAAAGTAAAATTAATCATCATGAAAAAGTGCAGAAATAAATAATAGAGCCCACGAAATGATGAATAAAATACTAAAATATTGTGTTAATGATCTATAAAATGAACAATCATCCATCCACCCCAAAGCTCGACTTGCGTTCTCCAATTATTAGCAGAAAAATGTTTCTTTATTCGCGCTGCAGGCAAATAAAACCAGATCTCTCGATGCAAATTTATCATATATTTGTGAGCAAAGCAAGACCGTCTGCTAAGTGAGCCCCCTTCCCAGGACACCAGAATGAAGGTGCTCTACCCGGGACTGACAAGCCCACTCTGGCATCTTGCTTGTGAAGAGTTGGCAGATGTGCCCCCAGTTTAGCTCAGTTAGCAACTGATACCGAGGAGCCATATTAAGTAGCAAAAAATGAGTTAACTTCGAACTAAATCACGAAATGCAATACAAGACATTTTATGAAAACGGAAGGAAAGGTACATTTAGATAAACTTAAGTAATTTATTTTTTTAAATCTAACTGAATGTTACGGTTTAGGGATCCATCTGCACCGGAGCCCAGACGCTGTAATTGGAGAAACCATGAAACTGGATTAGTGGATTTAATGGGTGATCAGCAGTGACTTGGCACAACCTCTTCACAGTAAACTTGGTGAAAGCTGAAGTTGCCGCTTCTCAAACATAAACTATGGTTGAAATAAAATGTAAAGTATTTTCTTTGAATGTGCACGAAAACCCATTAGATGCTCAGTAGCGGAAGAAAGGTAATTTATAGTTAGTCTGTGACGGAGAAACGAACGATTTTTTTCCGCACGTGAAATTACACTTCAAGCAAATTTGTGCACCTGTATTTTACCTGGACAGGACTTTTTAATGTTTTATTAGCATATAATTCCCGCCAAGTGCGATCAATAGTAAAGTCTATCAGTGTCAGCAGCAGGGCCTGCCCAGCAACGGGATGGAGATTTCACTTCCATCCTGTTCATCAAGGAGACGCCAAGAGCTGGAATGCGCACCAAGACCGCGGCCAAATTATCCACTAACAATCATTCTCCACTCACACTTCTCCATTGCACGCTCTCTCGCTACCTACACACACTCGTTTCTTCTCCCTAAAGCCTTGTTCACGCCATCGATCGTCCCAAACTTCAGTCTATCCTAGGAATAAGTCCACTTACCTCGGCTTCCATAACCAATTTCATTTATCACTGACCATCCATGCTCACCATGTGTCCGAACCCTCTCCTCTTCACTGCTCACAAACTGGTCCTTAACTGCTCACTAACGCCCATCTTTCTATGCCGAATTTGACCCAAACACACTTGAATCTAGGGGATACTTTCTTCCACTCCGTAAAGTTATTACTAGCTCAATAACAAGACCACAACTTCTCGTGTTCAACCTACCTCCACGCCTGACTTCCTTCCACTTACCACACCCAACTCTCATCTGCCTCTGCCTTCCCACTTAGTCTCACTCGGCACCAACACATCAAACTTCCTACGCATAATCATTTCGTCAATACTTACTTCATCCGTATTACAACCACGCATTTAGAGACCCTAATAATTTCAGTCTGCCCCGCTCCTCTTGTCGCTCTGTCCGTATCTGTTCTTGCATCTTACGACATCTGTGGTAGGGAGCGAGTATTCTTATCACTAACAGAGATAAAAATGTTCCTGAATTTCTCAACTTTTCAATAACTAGGTTTCTATTGATCAGCAATTATTGAGAACTCCAAGTATTCACTGTCACGACCCATGACCCATGCTATACGTCATGCAGAAACCCAATTCGGCAAATACCAAGCGCGAAACATTTTAGATTTATGAGATTCTTTGCTTGTTACATGATATGCTTTCGCTTCAGTACACACAGAAACAGAAAGCATGCACGCTGCATAAATTTTGTTATGCGACCACCTTCTTCTGCCATTGCTATAAATGTCTATAACCAAAAAATGTCAAGCTTTCACCCAGAATTTTCATAAACGATCGGGCGAATGCATCACTGAAAGATTAAATCAGAGTGACTGACGTTCGTAGGAATGTAGGTGCCGTTTTGCAGCCATCTCACTACGCTGGCAAATAGCTTACGATAGGCAGTCAATTAGGGACGGGGGTGATATGTGCCTATGTTTTGCCAAGGCCCAAATACGCATCATGAAGCACATGAGACGGTCGCATCAGGTGGGTACATTATCAACTTAATTACACGAACATAAATCAGAGCAGTGCTTACTGAAAGTTTGTTTCAAACACGATGTGGGAAGGCTCTCCTTATCCAAGGGAGTTACCAGACTGTTCAAGTAAAAAAAACATCAATAGCTCTTTGAAAAGAACAAGATTACAGTGAGTCATCCAAAGCCTCATTAAAATTTGACAATGGCCGTCGGTAAGACTAAATAAATCACAGGAGTTCAAATTCGTCACTAGCAATAATTGCGCATGGTCCCTTATCAAATAATATTAGAGTTATCCTAATCAATCCAGCAATGGGGCTCTTACATTATTAATACACTTATTGTTTTTTGCTTTGCGTGCTTACAGTTATAAAGTCTCCTAACACCTGGCGAAGCGAATACTCATGTCTGTCTACGAAATCAATTTTACTTGTTCCTTTGCTTGCACAAGGTCCTATAACACAGGCACTAGCTCAACATAGCAATATCGAGACCGTTCCAACATAATCACTTTCACGTTTCTACTCCTGTGAACTCATGAAGCCTAAGCTAGAGTGAAACAGATTCGAACACACCTCCACTATTACTAGAGAAGTACACTAAAGACAGAGTATTACATACAATCATTAAGATACACATTGCAACCTCAACAATTGATCATGGAAAATCAAGAGGAAAATGGTAGAAAAAAATAATATATCCAGCGTAAATTGTATTTAAAAAATTAAATTGTGCAAAGATTGTTCCAAAAAAGAATCAACAATAACTTGCTCACAGAAGTTTGCTCAAGGAAATAATCTACTATGATGTTACAGTGAATCAACGATTAGATGAAAAAAACATGCACGAGATTGAATAGTTCTGTTATCACAGCAGTTTGTTCAGCATGAAGAGATATACATACCTCATGGATGGTTTGGTTAAGAGCTGGTAAATGAGCAGAGTTTATCAAAATAATTTGATTTAGACATAATACCAAAGACTGCGTGCTGCTGTAAAACTGTCAAAATTATGGACGTTAAGTAACAATTTTTCAGGTGAAAGTGTAACCGTTTTACAGTCGATTGAAACGTTTCAATCATGTTGAAAGTGTTTTCCTGTAATCGTAACCTCATCATGTATTGGTAAAGATTTTCAATTACGGTTCTGATTACAAAGATGTTGAAGCAACATTCCTTAACGGAGTGACACTCTACATTACAATCTCAGGGTATTTTGTTTACATCTTTTACATTGAGGACTCACGTTCCTATCTTAAAACACCAATCAGAGTTGTTTTAGGGAAGTTGAAAAATTGCGGGCCTTCCCAAAGCACCGTTCTCACCCCAAAGCCATAGAACAGTTTCAGCGTTGACTGCAAGACAGAAATACGATGTAAACAACGCTTCGCTGGTGGATGTTTTAACCTTCAACACAACATAAAATTACATTAGGAGGCCTATCTCCACCGATCAACGGAAGACAATTCGTTGGTGCCCACCAGCTCGAGTGGCATTGTTCATCTTTGGGTCAGCGGATGTACAGCTCCATGCGCTGCTGTCAGCGGGCGAGGTCGCCAGCGGCCGCAATGGAGCCACAGAACAGTCCAATACGCGCAGGGAGTCATGTGCAGCCAGCACAACACATGGCTAACCAAGAGATATACCAGTGTTGGTAGATAAATGCCTTGAAATAAAATACAAGCATAAATGTACCGTTTAAATGAAAGAAAGCGAACAAAAGCAGAATCTACCTATCACAATGACCGATTGTTTTCATCATTTATGACCCAATTCAAGAGAAGAAAAAAATCTAGAGACCGTACCACATCCATTCTTCCAATTTGATATAAACCAACCTTCGATTGAGGATTTGCACGAGTTTCATGATGAAGAGAATATGCAAGGAGTCGAGATATAAATGTATAATAGTAAGGCCAGTTTTACGGCAACGGAGGAGTGCTTCCCAAAGGTAGATCAAAAACTTGATTAAGGAACTAATCTCCAGCGATCCTCGAGCGTAAGTCTTTGTAACCCCCACATTGCGCTTCAACGGTGAACTCGAGGAATACTTTAGGGTGGGAACATGGGTCGACATCAGGAGCTTTAGTGCAATCGGAAATACAAATGCAGGGGTGCATCTAGGTTAGGTTGTAACGGTGGTGAGGGAACACCATATAAACGATGTATTTTGTGGAATGGAACAAGAACATTTTGAGATCAATACGAAATTGCGTTAGGAGACCGATTGGAGAGGATACTTATTCCCTTGGCAGCATTAGTTTGAAACTGTGAAGGCCGTCCGCACAGCTCAGCCTCACAAGCACAACTTAACTCGTCTGAATAATTTTATACCGGAAAAAATGGATCCGATGGTTGCAGATCACTTTTTACTAACCTCATCAACGGGAAGAAAATTCCGAATTAGTTTTGTTTATAAATCTTTGTCTGAGAATTTTACCAGAAATTATCACCCTTTCTGAATCAAATGAAAATAAATGCATGGTTATTAGAAGTAGCAGCAAAAAATAACCGGTTCGCATTTCTAGGAAAATTCCACTCATTCTGAAATCACCAGGCATTTGTGATCGATTTAAATCTGTATTTTGTTTCACCAACATTTTTCGAATGAAAAAAAGACCATCGTGCAATAGCAAGTTTGATAATTATAAAAAACTTAAGTATTCTCTTTCATTCATTTGAAAGCTAACGGCAGTCACGTCGGCCTAGATGGCAAGACTTCTTATAGGAACATCAGTAAAAAGTTTTTCTTGGGAGTATAAATGGTTCTACATGCATTTCTGTACTTTCTGCAATCTAAACAAACAGACAAGCTGACGGAAGTTTATAAGTATAATATCCCAGACTCAATTCGTTAAACGAATATACATTGCGAACACTCGTACAACGTAATATTCAAACGTGCAAAAATACACTGAGAAGTGCTCCAATCCAAAGCGTATGATAATACTTGTAATGACAGCGTGAAAGGAGTTCGAACCTGCAAATGATCCTCTCCAAAAATCTAGAAACTGTAAAAAGTTCAAAGAGGAATTCCTCAGCCGGAATGAAAATAAGTTTTTAGTAGGCTCTGCGTAACAGACATCTGATGTGGCAATTTAACGTTCAAAGACAAACGAAGATTATTTCAAGTCACATTTTCTAGATAAAAAAATATGAATAAACTTTAAATGGGAGTTTGCTATTTGAAGGAAAGCGTAACAATGTTACAGACATAGCCATATTAGTAACAGAGACGCACTCTAGTACTGGACACACCGAAAAGTTTTCCCTCTGAGCCGGTGTAGTTCGTTTCGTCCGCTTGGTCGACCGTGCATATGATAAACCTACAAAAGCCCGATATAGGGCATCTACGAGCGCCTAGACTCTGCCAAACGAGACTACTATCGAAACTTACTCCAACAGCACGAGCGCTCATACAATCGTAGTAACAATCTGAAAATAACAAAATTTGATTTGTCTACTAGCATCCCATTAACATACAATTAGTGTCGTTCATGATGAACAATACACGCACCAAATATAATTAAGTTTTCAAAATGTAGATTAGATTGACAGGGATTTCTAGAGTGTTGGAGTCGACGTCTCTCCAACGCATAGACATATGGCCGCGTTCGTGAAAGAATCTTGGAGACCGACGGCATGGCGTTTCTTACGCACGTCTCCAAACACGCCCTTGAGCGCTAAACAGCTCTAGTTCATTTTTCTTTGTAGATTACGCGTAAGCATTTCCAGCTATTCTATACTCCTTCCTTAATTCCACAGAGGACCCATGATAGATGGCATGGAATATACTTCTTCATTCAGCACAAAAGAGAAGGCTTGAAATGTCCTTTGTTTAAAAGAAGACATAAGGTAGGAGGCATGTAATATCCTTTGTTTAGTGGACAACACAAGAGAGGCATGCAATATCTTAGTTTGATCGGAGAAAACAAGACAAAAGGCCTATAATAGCGTCCTTTGATCATGAGACAAGAACATTGGCAATAGCCTTTGTTTCATTCAATCTATGACAAAAGCTACGAATGAACATTGAGACTTACCATTCGCCGGTTCTAAATAAAAGTTATTCAAAATATATAAAAATCTGCTTTTAATCTTCAGAAACAGTATTTTCTCAACACTCGGGATTATCGGATGTTCCTATGCGAACGCAAGTTCTATAGAAGAGGAGTCACGCGTAGGCAGTAACTCCTAAACTTCTCCAACTTGTCACACCGTCGTGACGGACATCGTTCAATCACCTTGTAACGGTTACAAAAAAAAACTAAATCAAGTTCAATTGCTCCTATTCCGGTGTATTTAATGCAGTAAACTACCGAATTATGGGGATTAAACAAAACTTTCAGTTTTCAACAAAGTAAAATACGAGAGGAGTCACCCTCCGTACAAACAACGCACGTGTTCATTAATAAGGCCGATTCTTAGTGCCTAATCTTGTTGATGACCGGCATACTGTTAACTCCTAACCTTAGCGCCTCCTCGTGTTTATCGGTGGTCCACAATTCCAATTCTAACGCCTATAGACTTACGCAAGGCCTTGACATCCTAACAAACGTTCGTCATCACATCATTTGAAAAGGTTCCCAAAATCGTACTCCTGAAACCTAACGAAGAACCCACAAGAAGGGCGGGTTGCTCGGCAATAGCAGGTATGCTCTGGCACCGGGAGATGTCAACAACCCCTTGTTCACCAGTCGAGTAAGTTCTCAAACCAGCTAACAGCGTCGTCGGCATCGTGGCCGTACAGTCAACAGAAAAAGACCACTTGTGAGATTCATCTTCTTAATACTATTATTAGCAAACATCTTCATACAAACATCCTACTGCAGCCAGCTGTCGGGGTCAACTGCAACAAACTTCACGACTGTAGACAACCTATTCCAGAGCACAAATAATGGTTTTCAGGCAGTTCTAGCGTAAAAACATAAGAAGGACTGAGAGATTAACTTACAGCAGGCAAACACACAAAGAAGCACTGTATCATTATCTACTGAATTGAAGTAATCGGTGTTTTCCCCCGAATATCATAATTATCTAGTTAAATAGGGTTCAAGAAAATTCAAATATCTCAAGTATTTGTCGAAAATAAGATAAATAATTCAATCCAAAAGAGATGGAATCCATTATACAGTCCCGTGTTGCCTCTGTCACTTACGTCCGCATCCAACAACGTGGCTCGGGAGCGCAGTCCCGTGTTGCCTCTGTCACTTACGTCCGCATCCAACAACGGGGCTCGGGAGCGGACGCAGAGTGTGCATTGCATAATCGTGGCTGAAGAACGTAAGGGACCTATGCGATGCTGTGATGGCAGAAAATGTTCTCCATTTCTATAACCAGTCACCGATAAACGGTAACAGTTACTAGAGTGCTATAATAATGACAGTGAGAAGTATGGAATGAAAATAACATATCGATGGGTAGCTGTACATATACTTGTGATAAACGTTAGTTCCTTTGCTCTATAGACTAATCGTATCGTGACAACGGCGAACAATATCCAAGTGACGGTGATAAGAACCGATACCATCTTGCATAATTCACAAAATTATAGGCTGCAGCGGTTTTGGTACATGCAGCGCGTGCTTTACTTGGTGTCTGTCCCCACATGTGCGCGGTCACTGTAGTGTCACGGGACGGAGCAGAAGAAACTGCCACACCAGCAGCAGCTCGTCCACTCACACTGTCGCACCAGAAACAGCTCGTCCACTCACACTGTCGCACCAGCAACAGCTCGTCAACTCACACTGTCGCGCCAGCAACAGCTCGTCAACTCACACTGTCACGCCGGCAACAGCTCGTCAACTCACTGTCACGCCAGCAACAGCTCGTCAACTCACACTGTCACGCCAGCAACAGCTCGTCAACTCCCTCAGTCAGGCCAGCAACAGCTCGTCAACTCACCGTGTCACACCAGCAACAGCTCGTCAACTCACACTGTCACACCAGCAGCAGGTCGTCAACTCACACTGCCACGCCAACAACAGCTCGTCAACTCACACTGTCACGCCAGCAACAGTTCGTCAACTCACACTGTCACGCCAGCAACAGTTCGTCAACTCACACTGTCACGCCAGCAACAGTTCGTCAACTCACACTGTCACGCCAGCAACAGCTC
>SDVV010000163.1:0-37949 GCA_016164225.1 Gammarus roeselii | reverse complement strand
CCACTCACAGTTGTCTACCGTAGAAACTGCCCACTCACAGTTGTCTACCGTAGAAACTGCCCACTCACCTCAAGTTGCCCACTCACAGTTGTCTACCGTAGAAACTGCCCACTCACCTCAAGTTGCCTACTCACAGTTGTCTACCGTAGAAACTGCCCACTCACAGTTGTCTACCGTAGAAACTGCCCACTCACCTCAAGTTGCTCACTCACAGTTGTCTACCGTAGAAACTGCCCACTCACCTCAAGTTGCCCACTCACAGTTGTCTACCGTAGTAACTGCCCACTCACCTCAAGTTGCCCACTCACAGTTGTGAACCGTAGTAACTGCCCACTCACCTCAAGTTGCCCACTCACAGTTGTCTACCGTAGAAACTGCCCACTTACTTCAAGTTGCTATATCATCAAAAAAATCCCTCACCACCCCCCCCGACCCATGGTCCGCATTTATACACAATATAACTTCCAACAAAGCCATTCAGACTTATTAACGGCTAACCGGCACGCTTTCATGCGCTTTAAACTCCATCTCTGTTTCGGTAGCAATGGCATTGAAGGGCCAGAGCGTGTTACTCTGCATACAGGTCAGCGTCGCACGCTAACAACAGACGGTGCGCAGTGGCGCTTGCTTTACAGTGGATCGTCTAGGGTGGTCGGCGCAGCGACAGGCATACGGCGGCAGTGTTAGGATCCCGGTAGCTATACCAGTAGTGGCATAGCTACCGGTAGTGGTGTAGCTGTACCAGTAGTTGTATAGC
This sequence comes from Gammarus roeselii, assembly GCA_016164225.1. NCBI lineage: Eukaryota > Metazoa > Arthropoda > Malacostraca > Amphipoda > Gammaridae > Gammarus > Gammarus roeselii. Next base: position 37,192 of record SDVV010000163.1, on the reverse strand, counting down.
TACTCACTAGCAAGATTATGTTAGGTTGGCTTTTGATGACAGTGAAAATCAAATCTTTTTTTCTTTACGAAGTGTACAAATTGTGATTTAGAGATACTTGGTTGTTATTCTGTTAGTGTAGTCCTTCGTACAGTATGCGCGATTCTGAGTTTTTATTACAGGTATAAATTTGAACATAAACTTGATGGAAAGCTATAATAAAACTGAAAACTAAGGCTTGATTTTTTTTTTAATGCCGTTATCTCGTATAGTTTTTTCCTATTTTATTTTCTGTGTTTGGTTCGCATACGTCGAAGTGGAAGAGTCGACAATATTCTCTTCATGCAGTGGGTGTTGTTCCTGCAATTTTCCAATTGTCAGCACACAGCAGAAACACTTATTGCTCTAAACTTCATAGACGAATTACAACGCATACTTGATACCCGAGGGAGCGCGCTAGTACCATAACTCCTTGTTTGGTACTCTAACTACGGGCACTGATACACGAGGAATGGGTACTGTTTAGGGTTGAATATCAGGTGTGGCACAGAGTACGGGCCTCGGGCAGCTAACGTAGTTACTGTTTGTGCTATTTGCTACCTCGTGTGCTTTTTTTTCACGAATTTGTTTACTGAAGTAATACCTTCTTTTTGTTAAAATTGTTGGAGTAATACGTATCATCAACTTTTTTGGTGAAATCTTACGAGTACATCCTATTACTTTCAAAGGAAATGTCAAATATTACTTCGTGCTGCAGCAGTATTTCTATAGTTATAGTAAACGTCTTCGCCTCTCCTAAGGCAGCGTTGACTCGTGAGAATATTTTTAAGATGTACAGTGCATTAAAATCATAACTGCGAGGTGAGATTGTTTTTTTTTACCCTTCCAATAGCTACTTAGCGAGTAGTTTATTTAATCTTCTAGTTTACATGTTGGAAATTCAATCCTACTGCATATATCTATGTGGTTCACCGCAAAATAATCCGCTCAGATCAAAATTCGAAAGTGAGCTTCACTTGGGGGGGGGGGGGGGCAAGCTGTCTACTGCACAGAAAGAGAACGCGCCCTAGGAATTTTTCCGAGTGTTCCAAATGTATTTGTGGACGAAAGTATGTATGTGCGATTTATGTAATTAGTGTCGGATACCTTTTTCTGCCCAAGGGCTTCGAAGCAGGCATTGTGGCCGAATATTTTGCATTTACTCGAAATGCGTAGTCCACTTCCAAGAAATACTTCTTTAACAAATCTGGAATTCTATTCAGCGTCACATTGTCTACTTCCATATGTATATTCCCTGTAGCAAATTGATGCCAATATTGGCTGTGGTGGACGTTACTAGAAATGCCTGAAAATATTCATAAAATTGAGTATAGCATAATCTTGATAATTTAGGATTTACCACTTGGGAAGTGATATGACTCACCACAGCTCCACGAATGATGATGTTTTGTGCCTGATTGTTGTGTCCTACATGGAGGCTCCCACTTCACCTGTGCACCTTCCCATCCATTCTGGAGCACCTGTAGGAAACATACCGTTGGTTAGACTTAGTGCTCTCGCTAATTGTTTGAGATTGATGATGTTTGACGTTGACTCAAACGCGCTGGAAATCTGTCACTTGAGCGACAGGTGTTAGACGTCAGCAGATGGTTAGAAAGCGTGTGAACCAACCTTTGGACGTGTCTCATTGGTTAGACACGGTGCATTCTCACACGGGGTGGGACTCAGAATAAAGTCGTCGCAGCAACCGTGAATTCGGAAGCGATTGTCGTTGGTCATCCACACTGGCCGTTTGTTGCCGCCTCAAAGTAACTGGCATGGATGATGCCTAACGTCGCTGTCCTAGAAGTTGGTAATCCCATTGGCCGTTTGTTGCCGCCACAAAGTAACTGGCATGGATAATGCCTAACGTCGCTGTCCTTGAAGTTGGTCATCCCATTGGCCGTTTGCTGCCGCCACAAAGTAACTGGCATGGATAATGCCTAACGTCGCCGTCCTTGAAGTTGGTCATCCCATTGGCCGTTTGTTGCCGCCACAAAGTAACTGGCATGGATAATGCCTAACGTCGCTGTCCTAAAACAATTGTCAAGACAAAATTTGCCTACGTTGGTATCTTGTTATCATCTTTCATGAAGTTCCATCGGCATAATTTCCCATACTATATGCTTACATATAACATTTGGGTTAATGACTACAACAATAACCCATCCGAGATCTCGTAACGACTGCCACTTGTTGGTCACTCTACTCGAAGGTGAGACGCACCTGTGAGCCATTCTTGTCCAACTTGGCCAGCTGCTTTCATTAAATTATTTGATTCTTCCCCAAATACATTTTGAAATATCGTGTATCTTGCTTGAGGCTTTATTGCATCTATTTACTTGCGTTTGCCTTGTCGTGCTATCCGCTTGCCAGTGAAGTATCTCCTTTGTGTCAGTAGCTCTTTTGAACAAGATTCTTACATTTATTGACGAAACATCGATATATTTCATTGAAACGCTGGTGCGGATAAAAAGCTCCATTCTAAAACCCTCCTTCTCGTAGCATCCTTCCAGTACTTGACCGTAGACATACGTGTTGTAGATATGAGAAGTCCTAACAGGCAGGATCCCCTCGCCGTGCAGTCTCTGACTCAGTACCATTCCCCACAGAGCGAGTACCTGGCCACCCTGACGCCCTCCGACCAGTTTCTGGCTGCCAGTCTCCTCACGGACATCGCGGGACCCCCTTCGTCCAACAGCCCTGCTGGGTCTCTCTTGACCCCTGTCTCCGCCCCTGGAGGAGCCTTGGCTCACGGCGGTTCTCCAATGATGATGCTCGGCCACTCACCCATGGTCTCCATCCCTTCGTCGATTGTTCTTGACGCCGTCAGCGTCGCGGTTGCGGCGGGGGGAAACTCCGGCGGCTTGTCTCAGCTTGGATCTTTGGGACACTCCAACTTCCTGAGTCCGGAAAGGAACTCCTCGGCACTGTCGTTTGGAAGTGGAGGAGTGGGAGCCAACAGCAAGAGGACAGAGTGTCCCATATGCGGCAATGAGATGGCCAGGACTTACTTGTCGACGCACATGCGAACCCACACGGGCGAGAAACCCTTTGTATGCCCTCACTGTCCCTACCGAACTGGAGACCGGTCCAACTTGAACCACCACATGCTGAGGCATAGGGGGATGCCTCCACCCGGCGGTCAACGGAGTGACAGTGGCCAAGGCATCGACTCGGATGACGTTGCGTTGCTGTTCTCGTAGTGCCACTCTCAACAGAGGTCATCGTGGCATGTTTGCGGAAAAGATTATAGATCAACTAGCGGAGAATAGTGATGAATCTAGGATTAGTGTCTACCGCGTATCTGTATAGTGATTTAGTGACAGGAAACAGTAATGTATACTTTTTATCTATCATCTAGTGTTCTAGTGAAATATCGTGATGCAGTAAACCACGCAGCTGATCTATTGTGTTGTTTGGTGTTCAGGTTACGCACTGGTATTCATTTCGTTCATTCAGTGTTTGGAATACAGTAGACGTCTTTTGGAATACAGTAGACGTCTTTTGGAATACAGTAGACGTCTTTTGGAATACAGTAGACGTCTTTTGGAATACAGTAGACGTCTTTTGGAATACAGTAGACGTCTTTTGGAATACAGTAAACGTCTTTTGGAATACAGTAGACGTTTTTGGAATACAGTAGACGTTTTTGGAATACAGTAGACGTCTTTTGGAATACAGTAGACGTCTTCTGGAATACAGTAGACGTCTTTTGGAATACAGTAAACGTTTTTTGGAATACAGTAAACGTTTTTGCAAAACAGTAGACGTCTTTTGGTATACAGTAAACGTCTTTTGGAATACAGTAAACGTCTTTTGGAATACAGTAGACGTTTTTGGAATACAGTAGACGTCTTTTGGAATACAGTAGACGTCTTTTGGAATACAGTAGACGTCTTTTGGAATACAGTGGACGTCTTTTGGAATACAGTAGACGTCTTTTGGAATACAGTAAACGTCTTTTGGAATACAGTAGACGTTTTTGGAACACAGTAGACTTCTTTTGGAATACAGTAGACGTCTTTTGGAATACAGTAGACGTCTTCTGGAATACAGTAAACGTCTTTTGGAATACAGTAGACGTTTTTGCAATACAGTAGACGTCTTTTGGTATACAGTAGACGTCTTTTGGAATACAGTAAACGTCTTTTGGAATACAGTAGACGTTTTTGGAATACAGTAGACGTTTTTGGAATACAGTAGACGTCTTTTGGAATACAGTAGACGTCTTTTGGAGTACAGTGGACGTCTTTTCTTGAAACAAGCAGAAGATCGAATCTGCACAATGAGTGAGTGATTGGTTCTAATGCAATCTTTCGATCAAATATGCTGGCTGTGGCAACGCACCAAGACTTTAAAATCATGACAGGATATAGCCACGATTTGCTTGCCAAGTATTGTAAGGTCGCTCTACATTCGAACAATTGGATGGCGTGGTATCCTTCCCTTTGTAGCGTAAACTGGGTGTGTGCCTGGCGGGTGCAAGAAGTGTTCGAATTTTTTCACATTTTATGTATAATTTATTGGAATCGTTTAGTGAACTTATACATGGCACTTGACTTTGACATGCAACCTACCGTGCGGCTTTTGCTATTGACTCTTCTTCTCAATGTTGGTGCTGGAAGCAAACAGGAGGGTTCACGCAGTCGTATCTTTTAACATGCTTACTTGATGCTTGGATGCCTGAACATATTTTGCTGTATTGCGGGCCACAGAGTAGCAGCCACCTGACCCACACCCTTGGATGCTGTGGTATCAGCATCTGCATGTTGCTGCCACACTTGCCTGTCGGATCCCGGCTGGGCATCACGTTCGAGTAGAGAATTGTGTCCACTGATTCGAGGTAGATCAGGAGCACAGCTGAGGTATTTATCCAATCTGTTTTTGAACCACATGACGTTTGTTGTGGTTGATAATTACGGCACATGATTGATCTCACGAGTTTGCAGTATCATCCGATTGCATTACTTTGGTGCCCGGCACGTGACACTGTTCATAGTCTTGGTTCGCATAGTTTCGCCGTTCGTCAGTTTTGGCACTTTGAAGTAACAGATTTTACAAATCCTTGCCTGATTTCTCATTGAAATGCTACGGTTTGCATCGTTCTTTACCGACAGTCAGTTTATTAGTACTTTGAAGAAACACATTCTAAAAATCCTTCTCGTTGACTTTTTCGTTTAATTTTTCCATTGATATTGACCAAGTAACCTTCCAGAACTTTCCACGCGTTTACGACCATGAATCTTTCAACACGTCTTAGGATTTAGTATAACCTCGAGGCTTTCAATCTTCCATAATAATTCATCTCCTCTACCTATGCATTTTTTAGTCAAAGCTTCTCCTGCTTCAAGTCTTTTCAGATCTTTCGTTTATGTGGGATCCAGAGAGGAGAGCAATAGTCTACTTCTGGTTGGATTAGTTGTTTCCAAAGAGTCGACATTGTTCTTTTATCTCCCGATAGAAGGAGTGTCATGGCCCAGGAACATAGGCTCCTGCCACTTACCTTAATTTTTCTATTAACTTTGTTCATCAAATGAAGAAATGTTCATCATTCGTACGCCTAAATCACGCAGGCGGCGTACGCCTAAGTAGTCATGACTGTGTCATTGCTTAATGAATCCAAAGAGTCGGATTTATCGTCAGAATTATTTTCATGTCTTGGTAATTCCTATTTAGATTCGTTGAATCGCATGTGGTTTTTGCCAAGCACTTGAAGATTTCTTTTAGATCAGCTTGAACATTTTCTACTTCTTGAATCCTTCACTATGCCTAGTACTCTGGAATCGTCTGCAGGACAGTTTTTGCCCAGAACATTGACCATTACTGAGGAAAGCAGTGTGCCAAGCACAGTGCCTTGTGAGTCCCCACTGAGGAGTATCACTGGTTCAGAGGCTTCACATTTACTAACACACTCTGGGTTCTGCCTTGAAAAAACAAACAGTATACTGTTTTGATAACAGTAAACACTGAAAAAAGTTGGGTCAGCCTCTCATGGGATTATATTGTGTAAGCTTCTGTTGTTCTTACTGAAATCTGGAAGTTCAATTGTTTCATAATCTTATGCTTGCATACAAGTAGTATAAACAGAGTAAGATTGTCCAGTGATTATCAGGCTGGCCGTTGAGTTGTCACCTCTAGTGCACTACAGGTCAGTGTTTGTCAGGCCGGTCGTAAGGCAGCCTCTGATCTGTTATTGGTCAGTGATTATCAGGCTGGCCGTTGAGTTGTCACCTCTAGTGCACTACAGGTCAGTGTTTGTCAGGCCGGTCGTAAGGCAGCCTCTGATCTGTTATTGGTCAGTGATTATCAGGCTGGCCGTTGAGTTGTCACCTCTAGTGCACTACAGGTCAGTGTTTGTTATGCTGGTCGTAAGGCAGCCTCTAATCTGTTATTGGTCATTGATTATCAGGCTTTCCGTTGAGTTGTCACCTCTAGTGCACTACTGGTCAGTGTTTGTTATGCTGGTCGTAAGGCAGCCTCTAATCTGTTATTGGTCAGGGATTTTTAGGCTGGCTGTAGGGCAGCCCATTTTATTTTACTATTACACTCACCAGCAAAAATTCGTCGACACTGATATCAATATGCGACGGCCTAGGCCGCTGTTTGTTTTATCGGTGCGGCCCTGACGTAGCAATTATTAGATGGTTATGCATCTGCCATGTGCGATAAAAGAATAATGAATTTATAAGTCTACATGTATCTTGCTCGTTCAGAACTAGAAAGAGTATGTATTTTTTCGTCACCAAATGTTCAATTATGATACCATTCCGCATGGTCAACCAATCTTGGTTATCATTGGAAAACGAGACAGTGTTATTGACCTGTTCAAAACAGTGTCTTTCCCTTTCAAAATATTACAATTCCTAACCAACTTTTTATACCTAAAGTTGCAAACTATCTCAATGCACATTTCAATTCATTATTTTAATTTGTAAGTTCCTTATATTTTTCGATGGTAATGTATTTGTGCACAGTTTGATTCAGTGTTCTTTCATCAGCAGTCACCTCCTGGGCATCTGTTAGGTTCACGGGCGCGCGGAGTCACGGCCCAACTGGAGGGGTAAACACCCTCATTTCCCTTCTTGACCCTACACTATCTCTCCTTGTCTCCCCATCCTGACTTTACTTAACTTATATTTATTTCTTCAACTTCATCTTTTCATTAGTTTTAATTTTCTTCACCTGATCCCTCCATCCGTCTAATTAACTATCCCAATAGTCATTGCACACCGATTTTTCATTTTCTCCTTTTGGGTTGCTAATAACAGCCCAGTTGCGCTCTTCCATGCAACCCTCTACGACTCTAATTTTTTGTTTATATTCATGCTGTTATCACGCGGAAGAATACCTAAGCTGAGTGTAGATTTCCTGCTTGGGATCCCCGTTTCCTCGCTTTTCTTCATCTTCTCCCTCGGCACTTTAAGGACGACTGCGAATCCTTGGGGCTCTGGAGCAGTGTAGATTGAGCGATAACACTCTGCTGCCACTTGGGGAGTGCTGGGACCATATGACCTCTTCACCTCAGGAGTTCCTGTACCTCATGTCGCACCCGTGCATACTTTACTTTATCAGCGTAACGAACATTGACTGACCCAGGATTAAATTCGATTACTCTAACCTAAAATTTGTCTGTAGCTTGATGCAGCACTATTTGTTGGTTTGACGTTCGGCCCTGGAAGAACGCTGACTCTAATGGGTTAGAAAGCCTCGACACTCTAATCTAATTTAATCATCAGCATTCTATCCAAGTTAAATTTTTCCACTTGAAAAATTTACAATGGACAAACTGAACTCTTACTTGTACATAAATGTGTAGATGTTTCTCTTAATTTTTAACTTGTATCGACGTAATAAGCCCCATGAACAAAACTTTATTTTATGCACCACATTGATCAATTTAGTTACATTGCAGTTGAACATTCATCTAATATTGCTTTAATTGGTATATAAATACGTGTTTGGCAAATGCGTCATATGTTTTGATTGACTAACAATAAGGTTGTTCGTGGTCGCGTAACGTGGCTCACAACTCAATAATTGTGCGAAAGAGTAAACAAACATTTCCAACTGTTACTCACCTTGGGTTTTCTCCTTGGTCACCTCATGACCGCCCAATGCACTAACGATGGCTAATGTGTGGTCCTGAATCAGGGCCGCACGGCGAAATAATGCTGTGAACAATCTGGAAATTTGTACATGTAACTGAGTATATAGCGATTTAGTCAGTCATATCAATTAAATAAAAAATTCTTCATACGTCCTTATTCCAGTCCAATTCTTAAAAAAAATCCGACAATATATCTGCAAGAGCTCGCCCTTAATAAGTGATATCTGTCAACCGTACAGTCCAACCAAGCAAGGCATCCCACTCAACAACACATCTCACACTGAAGGATCTACTGCAGACATCAGAAGAGAAGGAGGAAACACCATCAAATAACCTCTAGTACCAACTCTAGGAGCAAACGAGAATATATTTAGCAGATAATCTGATTTACCATGCAAAATTTTAAATATTTTGTCAGGTTTGCCCTCACAAGTTGCCCCTTTATTGAAAACTATTCAAAGATCCTCAAATGACTGCATATACCATAACTGAGAGTCTATCAATATTTCTGGTCTATCTTCTCTGGATAGATTCCAGCAGCCTTGAGTTCTCACAATATCCGGTGTTACAAACGCTGGATGCATACTCAATAAGAAGGCAAATATGCGAAACATATAAGGACAGTGTAAACTCGGGGACCTACAAACAGTTGATTTCAGCAAGCTGTTTGCCAACCTACCAGCCTTTGCAGCCACCATACAACGATGATGGTAGAATCTGATACTTGTATCTACATTAACACCTAAATCTTTGTGTACAGTGAAATTTATCAATGCTCTAGAGACTTAAGAGAAAATATTCCTTAAGGGAATCTGAGTATCAAAATCTATGCGATCTCCGTAAAAGCGTCTCTCAGCACACTCGTCTGAACTCAGCCCAAGATTCCAGGACTTCGCAACTGAGTTGACTGTATCCAACCCAATTTGAAGTGACTGGACACCTTGAATGGTTGGCTCAGGGAAGTTCTGAAGTACAGCTGGCAGTCTACTGCAAGTGCTCTGAAATGGCATGAAATACCTCCTGAAGATGTGATTAATATACATCAAGAACAGAAGTGGTCCACAGACAAAGATCGCTGAGGAACACCACTGGCCGCATCAACCGGGCTGCTAAGACAAACTCTCCGGTGGAGATGGACCCCACAATCAAACATCATTTCACACGAACACTCATCACTATGCCAGAAAAGAATGCATAGATCCAGACCAGCAAAAATGTTAAATACCCGAAGACTCCAGCTTTGAAGGGAGCACAGCATGACTCACCCCATTTAATGGTTTTGTTGACTCAAGCATTATGTCCCCAACTATATATCCTTCATCGATCCACTTTCAAAGATCATCGTAGGTCAACTGCAACTGATCCTAAGTGATACGGTTATTCCGAAAACCTTACTGATGAGAGGACAAAATATTGTTTCTTTCAAGATGCTCAGTCAACATGGACGCAACCATTCTTTCCAATGATTTGCTGCAAACAGACGTTAACCTTACAGGCCTGTAATTCAGAGGATCAGTGTGAGACTAAGAAACATGAACCATCTTACTCATCATGTAAGATAACTGTTCTTAGCTGTACAGTGACTGACGATTGATATACTAAGGTTATTCTGTGTTGCTCAATAGATGACTCTTTCTCTACGATGACAGACTCATGCTCTGTAATTGCCAACCTGCTGACTGGACAGGCTGATATTTGCTGGTTCGGTGCCAGAAGGACATTGACTCCAGTGCACTAGAAAGCCTTGGCACTATAATCTAATCTAATCTGATCTTCGCTGTCCAGTGGGAAATCCATGCTACAATGGTTGATTTCTGCAGTGGTCTGGGCAATCCATGCTGTGCAGTGGTGGTACTGTACAATGGCTGACCCGTACTGTACAGTGGCTGACCCGTACTGTACATGGCTGGTCTGTACTGTACCGTGGCTGGCCTGTACTGTACAGCTTCTGACCCGTGCTGTATAGTGGCTGGCACATAGTGTACAATAGCTGTGGCTGGCCCATAGTGTACAGTAGCTTGTACAGCGGGCTATCCAAGCTGTACGATGGTCGATCTTTGCTGTTCCGAGGCTGATCTGTTTTTTTCTGTGCTAATTTTTGTATCTGGTTCGAAATCGGTTAATAAAATCGAGTTATTGTAAGATTAGGCAAAGAATGAAACATTTTCTTCCCTTCAATATGTTAATAATCTCAGATTTGGATGAATCTGATTTACTTATCCCTTTCAACGTTGCTATAAAATGAAGATGTTGGGTCCCAGTTGTTGACTGACCGTGGACATTATTTTATGACCCTCAAGAAGTGTTCACGATTCTTAATATTTGTTCATCGAACGTTTGTCTTGAAATGTTAAGAGAGTCCAATCAAAGTGTATTTTTGAGCAAACGTTTTCAATAATATATTTATGTGGTGAAATGTTTTCCCATATATATTTCTAATCTGGAACGTTCCCAATGCCACATTTCTGACCTGTAACTTTCTAGTTGACCTGAAACATTTCAACGAGTCTCTGGTCATAACATGCTATAATTGCAATTTATTTTCGCCGCATCGGTGATACAAAACTCTCGAGACCGTAGTGTTTATTTATTTTTATTGTGTAACAACAAAAATCATAGCTATGCATGTTTCAAAACAAATCTTGTGTTCATCTATATTCCTTGAGACCGCCGTGGCCGAGTTGTTAGCGTATCCGACTGCAGTGTCAGCCTCTGGTGCTGCATGTCGCGAGTTCGAGCCTCGGCATTGACACGGCGGTCTTGTGGCTGGGAGATTGGGCGCCTCCCCCCTCTGTGTCTGCCTAACTTAGCCCCCCCTTAACTAGGGGGAAACGGCTGTATGTCTATGCATACATACATACATACAAACAATCTATATTCCTGTGATAGTGTTTCTTGGCCAACTGGCCAAAATCCGTTTCATTGGGGCTACTCATTGTAATTCGGTCTTATCATTACTAAATCTGCATTATTTTTATTATTATCATAATTAGAAATCCCTGTCACTTTAATACAATTGATTGTTATTGTATAATAATTAATTTCCATCGTCAGCGGTGTGACTTAGGGTGATTACCTTTAATAGTTTCATGAAATTTGAATTAGTTTCATTGAACCTTTTTTCTCTCATAACTGACTTGTATTTGTGGAGTTTCTTTGATGCAGAGCGGGCCACAGTGTAGCCGCCACCTGACCCCCACCAGTGAGGACACTTTCACTCGTGCTGTTCTCATCCATATTGACCACCCGTATTCAATAATCACCGTTATAAATCTGCTAGTCTTTAGTATTTTGTGGCGAATCTTGTTTCAGATGGTTATACTTTGGTGTATTCTCTAAATTGTCTTTTCCACCACTGCTTCGCCTAATTCTATTTTGCTTTTCTACTACCGAGTTTATTCTATGTTTCACGTTTGCTTCTTTGCCGTCCGCTACGACCACCTCGTCCCCGTACTCTTCAACTCTCCTCCCTCCCACGCTCGCTCTATTATCCCCCCTTCTCCCCAAGACTCCTTTTCACCACTCTCGTCCTCCCCAACCATCTCATGTCTGACGGGCTGGTTGTGTCGCTATTGCAGGAGATGCTACTCCAGGGCGTGTCTGCTCGCAGGGTCGCAAGGATCTTCTGCAACTCAGACATCGTGTGTCCCTTGTGCTCGAAAACTTTTTCCTGTCCGGAGTCAATGATCCGCCATTGCCAGGGTCACCTGCCCAGCACCTACTGCCTTCACCGCTGCACCGACTGTGGCAAAAGCTTCCACCGCAGGGATCATTTCAACTACCACAAGGCCCGCTGTTGTGCCCGACAGACAGACACCTTAGCCACCGCTACTGCTCTGGGGTCCTTGGGAATTTCCGCTGGCCTTGGTGTCGGTCCTGGCATTGGCAATTCTCCTGGTGGCGTTGCGGTTCTTCGTGGTGTTGCTGGTGCTTCTTCTCATACTGTTCCTTCTTGTTCTGCTCTCGGCTCTCCTTCAGAAATCCCGACTATGATTTTGGGACTGCCGGCAGGGTCTCATCCTTTGAACATGGTTTGGAATGTCCCATCTGATGCGACTCGGTCAGAGAGAGCACCAACTGACCCTGACTTGAATTAGGTATTGGCCTCATTAAAAGCACATCTCGCTTTCCATCCAAGACAACCTACAACTTTTTTACTTTTCACGACCAAATTTGTTGTGTGAGGAGTCCATATTATCAACAGTTTTATTTGTTCAGCAGCAATTGTTCTTTTCAAATAGTCATTCGTTCCTTTACCCTATGAGCAGCATTTTTTATGGGGGGAAATTTTACCTTATCATTATTTAAATAGTGATGTCATGTGAAGATGTGTACTGTATATTGACTTTTCTTAAATTATGATCTGTAACCTACTTTTTGACTACTTATCAAGGACAATGACATTTTTTATTGATGATCTCATTCAAAGTCTGAATAAACATTTTTAATTTTCAGCTGTTTCCTACGTTGTCGACGGTTCTGGTGTTTTGACATCTTGTAAAGGAGTCAGAAATGTTCAAAGTGATCCAAGGAAAATAATTAATGGGCTCTTAGAAAAATACGTGCATTCTATTATGATTTCTATTCATCAACACAGCATTTCAATTGTCTCTCTTCTGAGCGCTCAAAGATTTTATTTGTGTTTAAGTTTATCTGCAGCAATTCTAGTTAGGCTTGCGCTAATCCACTTGAGTTATTATCGTCGGCAATCCTGTGTACATTTTGAAGATTTTTTTTATCAAGATAAGTCATCATTATTATGGAATGTATTGGGCCTATAACTGATCCTTCAGGCTCGATATTAGAGCCGTTTCACACCTGACCGCAAGTTAATAACACGATGCTAACATAGCGTGGTATGCTGGTGAGCACCTACGAATTGGTTTTCGTTGATGCAATGAAACGCTCACCAGCGAGGCTTTATCAATGCACTCAGCAGTGAAACAGCTCTGTTGCTACATCATTCAAATGTTGGCAGCAAGCTGTAATCCGTCGCGCAACAGTCTTTGTTAATCCCTAGTGCCCAGCCCATACTTTGAAAGCTATCATTCAAGGGTTTATTTGTTACTTTGTCAAAACCTTTTAGGAAATCAAGGCTTATTATCTATATCAATTGTAGCTACAATGTGTGACGGGCGGCAGCCACATGCCGACGATATCGTTCCAAACTTTCTCCTTATATGCGCCTCAATAACTCAATAGCATGCCAGGAAACAAAAAAAAATCTAACGAGTACCTCATGTCAAGAAATAAAGTATCATCTTGCTAAAGAGCACTGCCAACAGTGTTCCATTAGCTAGGAAAGTTGGATTGTGGAAAGCTGAGAACTTTGTTGTGGTTACCGACACTCTAAAGTAAAGTGCTTTAATCCATCGAAGCTGTGGTCGAAACGTATACACTCAAGTAAAGTGCTTCAATCGGTCAAAGCTGTGGTCGAAACCTATACTCTCAAGTAAAGTGCTTCAATACTTTCGAATAAAGGGTTTCAATACTCTTAAGTGAAGTGCTTCAATACTTCCTAGTAAAGGCCCTCAAACTATTGAAGCTGGGGTCGAAGGTTCAATTTCGTCACTCAAATCTCTGGAAATTTGCGCTGCTACTAGAGAGACTCTCTACGAAACAACTGAAAAATGATATTCTTCCCTCTTTTACTTGTGTTCACCATTTGGTTCATGAACTTGTCAGCGGTGAAGGCGACGAAACGATGGTCTTTGTCAGTGCATTGATCTGTTTTCCAATCAATGTTTTTTTATTTGAAATGTTTCCTCAGCACCATATCTATTTCTACCTGTAAAACTTGGAATAATAACCAGTATCTCTCGCTGCAGTATTTCTTCAGCACCATGTGGTAATGTGTTGACTTTATGATTTTGTGGCTTGATTGTCATTTGTTTATGGTAGATGATGTTTCGTTAGTACATCACTTGCTAGTGATGCCATTTATTTGTAATATAGACCTAATTCATGTTTTTTTCTTAGGACATTATTTTACATGCATTATTTATGTTTGCTAATTAGCACTGCCTTAGTTTGTCCTACTGGTGCTCTAGTTTTCCTACCGGACAAGCAAAAGCTTCCCGATTCTGAGAAAGTGAGTGTTAAGCTTCATAGCATGTCTTTTGTGACCTTAAAACGGACGCTCATATTTTAAAATTTTTGCGATGAACGCAAATCACACTTTCACTGCAAGTTCAAATTTGACAGTAATTTGAAATTTTGTAGTGTATTATATGCTTAGCAACCACATTGGAGTGATTTCTGTAATGCTGTTCACTGTCAAATCAGGATTAGGAATAGTAGAACAATGTGTTATTGTTTTATAAAACTAGCATGTTTGAAAACTTCTGGTAACCTGTATCATTGTACGAGTAGACCAACATATTATAACTTGAATGACAGTATTTTTTAAATATGTAAAGCATTAGCATGAGGATTTACATCAAGTAACTTGAACGTGAATCAGAAAAGTTTTCACTAACATACGCTACTGCAGTGCCTGCCGCTGGTGCTGTGTGTTGTGAGTTTAAGACTCAGCATGGACACGGCGGTCATGTTGCTGGGAGGAAAGGCGCCTTTCCCACTATCTGTCAAGTTTATGTCTATTTATACATATAACGTTGCTGCATCACTTGAGGTGAAGGGAGTCTTCAAAATGTGGCGAACTCCAGACTCAGTGAAGTGGCTGCTGGCGCTGATAAATTTTGTGGGTAGAATATCAACGCTTCTTTGTCTGCTTATAGTGGTTAGCTTCTCTCTGTGTTGATCTTGACATGTTGAGATTATCTCTCTACCGATTGAGAATAGGACATAGTAGACCCATGCAGCATGTCCAACCTGGGCGGAATACCGACGCGCCCACTTTCCAAGGAGCCGGTTCGTGTGCCCTTTTTATACGCTCCGTGCAATGCTGACTGAGTTTCCTTAGAAGCCATTCAGTAGGGAACCACTTCTTGGATACCTTCGAGAAACCAATCTCTTGACTGAAATATAATTGTTATAAGTTGACTACACTTCATCTTACTTGCCGATAGATTCCTTCATTCCGAAGGACCACCGTTAACGTATTTAGATTGAAAACTTTCTTGACCTGCCGGCAATTGTAATGACTTGAGCTAGTCATGAACCGAAGCAAAGCCATAAACAGACGATGCCTCCTCGATGACTTGATGTAGCAATAGTTGCTGGTTTGACGTCCGGTGCCAGAAGGACATTGACTAAAGCGCACTAGGTAACCTTGCCACAATAATTTATCTACTTTCTTTGTGTTGAAAATTCCATAGAATCCAGATTGAACCAGTGTTTTTCACTCCTTGGTTTAGTGCAGTCGCGTTTTCATTTTTTCCTATACCTGTGCCTTTGAGAAGAGTTGCAAGGTTTTAAGGACATTAAGGAAATCCGTAGCTTCTTAGCTTGCAGGAACACCATTATCATTAGAATGATTCATTCCGGTGTTGGAACTGCTCTTTCGAATGTGTATTTGTTAAGTGCAGGATCGGTATTTCTTCAAGACTGTGACAATGTTCTGCGATGATTTTGCCTGACAAAATGGGGGATAGATATTTTTGAGCCTTGTTTCTAAAGGTCAGCTGGTAACAAGGTGAGATGTTCTATATGTATAAATGAAATTACATGCAGATTAGTTGCATTTCTAATGGTTTTCTTGCCGGCATTACTTTCTTTGAACTAATGATAAGGCTAGGAGTCTCAGAGTGGCGGTGGTTTGAGTGAAAATGAGTTTTACTTTATCGCCCGATATAAAAAGAACACAAATAAATTGGTTGCCTTTCATCGCAGACTGTCCATAGCCAGTATAGTCCATGTAGCATACACCAGTGCACATCATCTTATACATCAACCTTCATATGAGAACAGTTTATCCGTGTTCTAGTGGTACCCTTTATTCCTGGTTCTTACCCTGCCTATGAACCGAATGATCTTTGTCACTTGTACAAATAATTTTACATCTGCGGAGTTCAAATTCCCATTTGTATTACCAGGGCGATAAATTTTACTCTGTGGCAGCGCTTTTGTGTCTTGGGAATTGCATTAGCCTGCTTTTATCTTGGGTCAGATCTGCGTGGCTGTTAAATTAGCTTAGAGTGACGTGGCTCTCTAACGCGCCGGACTCAACGTCCGTTTTGCGCCGAACGTCAAACCAGCAACCAGTGTTGCATCAAGTTATCGACATTCTTTTTAATTAGTTAGGTTTACTACTCGCCGAATGTCAAAGGTATGCACTGGTGCCACAGCAGGTGCTATGGCACATAAACTTCTAAGGTGCCGAAGCTGTATGCTCCCATGGATGAAAGCAAGGATGATTAACACTCAACCTACCGTGCTGAAGAGCCCCAAGGATTCACAGTAGTGTTTACGGTGCCGAAAACGATGCACCTCAACACGTGCAGAGGGGAAGATGTATAAGAGACAGTATGCGGGGATCCCATGCCTGAGACCCACCCTCAGTGAAGGGAAGCTCATGCATGAGGACTGAAAGAATGGAAAGAAGGAAAAGGAGTCGTTGAAAAAGATTGCACGAAAGAACTAGCGCAGCTTGGATGCTATTAGCCACCCGAATCTAAAATAGTTTGGATCGGTGTGTGTGTCTGTGCGCGTGCGTGGGTGTGAACGCAATGACTATTGAGAGAGTTTGATATAGATTGAAAAAAAAGTGAACAATACGTGAGAAAAGAAGAGATGGTGGAGAGTGACTCCATGTGGCCCGCGAACCTAACAGATGCTCAGGAGGGAGGGTTGGGGTGGATGGATGATTATTCATTTTATAAATCATTAACACTTTTTTTTTGTATTTCTTCTTGCTAGGGCTCTATTATTTTTCTCTGCCTTTTTTTCATGGTGATAAATGTATCAAGGTTGGTTGAGACAAGGTGACCCAGGGAGGGGAGGTTTTCGTGGGACCTGCAGGACTCGTGGACCCGGGGTTTCGAGAACCGGAGGGACTTGGGAGACCAGGTGTATTTGGGGGGATCTACTTGGACCTTTCTGGGGCCCTTTGGGACACCCTTGAGACATTTAGGACCCTTTTGAGAAACTGTGAGTCCCTTTAGAGGCCTCTCTGAATCCTGGAACCTCTGCTTCCCCCTCCCAGCGTTGTAAAACCCTTACTCAGGAAAATGATTATGTTAGATGCTTGAGTAGAACAATTAACCATTACAGTCCGCGGATTGCTGGCGCAGAGGGCGAGGGTCGCGTCGAGGCTGGTCGAGGTGCGTCGAGATCAGTTGAAACATGCTGAGTCGAGTCGAGTTGGTCGCGACGAGCCGAAACTGGCCGAAATGATTCGAGACAAGCCGAGATGAGCTGAGACGAGAGGTCTCGGGGAGCTCGGGAAGACCTGCTCTTACTTTCTTTTCACAATCCACAATATTATAAAGCTGGAGTATTTGTGCGGGAGTTCCTGTTTGTGATTTTGTGAATGGGTAGTGTTTCTTCAGTCTGTGCTCGCTCGCGCGTGCACGAACCATATGCAGTTTCTGGGGTTGACCTGGACTGCGCAGCTATAAAACCTTGTGACGCGTCGCGGTTGGAGTCTATCTAATCCGTGAAGACATAGACCTTGTACCAATTTCGACGATGCTGTCTGTGCTCACTGTCGCGCGTGCATGTTATTCTTGAAGTTCTGAGTGGTTGAAGTCGGGGATTCATTTTGTGAATCTTTATCTTGCCTAAATAAATAAATTGTTCTAAAATCAAATAGATCGCGTAGCTGTACATTGTGTTGCGTTGCTGTCTGAGCTGACTTTGTCCGTGTAGCCGTGAACATTGTACCAATTTCGACGATACTATCTGTGCGCACTGGCGTGTGGACATATTAAGCATGAGTTTCTGTCTGATTTGAATGCTTGAGTCGTTCACTGTTTCCTGCAAGTTTACTTTGGTCTTCTTTAATTTTGAGGTCCAGTTCTAACAACACATTGAACTCTTTCATCTATGACTTAAATAATTTGGATTCCAAGTTTTCGATTTTTCCTGCATGAACACAGTTGCTCTATTATTTCAGTTACCGAACGAAGGTCAACCATTTCTGCCAAAAGTGTAGGCCTATTGTATCATGTAGGCCTATTGTTTGTAATTTGTGGTTACTCTCCACATGAATGAAGGATTTAAGACTTGCAAAAGTGAAACGTTTAAGCTTCGTGTATTCGAAGAAGCGTGTCGAGGTGTTGTTGTTTTTAATAGCTGATTCATTCCGAGTGTAATTTTTTCGGAGGATCGTCTCAAATGCAATTTGTATTCGAGTAGATGAGATATCGCACTATGACTGTAGATTATATCCTGCTAACTCTTTACTTTTATGATCATCAATAAACTGGCATTCCTTTTAACTGAAACTTATTTTCCTCATCTTTCAAAGAGCTCTTATCGGGCATTAATTTTATTGTCTCTCTCAAGTCTTATTGTAGCCTAAACATCTTTTTGAAGAGAGCATAACGACCTGGTGAGCCAATTTTGAAAAATAACAGTTTTACGTGGGTAATACACGATTCGTTTAGCTTTTGGGCTACCTACATCACTAGACCACAAGTTCCAGAGGCAAAATATTAAAAACTTTTAAGGTTGTCATTTTTAAAGCTCGTCTTGAATGCCGGTCACTCTTACCTAATGGAATCTTATTTGAACTGTGAGAGTGGCTAACAATGCTCTTCAGTCCAATCATCCGTCGGATAATCACAATGCTCTTCAGTCCAATCATCCGTCGGATAATCACAATGCTCTCCA
The DNA here is from genome assembly GCA_016164225.1 of Gammarus roeselii. Lineage (NCBI taxonomy): Eukaryota > Metazoa > Arthropoda > Malacostraca > Amphipoda > Gammaridae > Gammarus > Gammarus roeselii. The sequence continues at coordinate 18,327 of SDVV010000163.1, read as the reverse complement.
GTCCAATCATCCGTCGGATAATTGTACTGACAGATCGGAATGCCCAAACTTGATGCTCAGAATAAACAAAATTTTTTTCCCACCTCAAAATTAGAGTTATTGTCGTCTTGAAGTAAAGATTCCAAGTGCAATGAAGTGAATAAACTACGCTGTATTGGTGGCTCTCGACTGGACGTGCTTTGTGTTTACAAGTGTTTACAAGTGTAGGAAGACAACAACAGGCCTATTGGCCCAAACTAGGTTGCCTTTTGGTAGCAAGAGTGTTAGTTCTGGAGTAGAACGTCCAAGAGGCCTATTGGCCCAAACTAGGTTGCCTTTTGGTGGCAAGAGGATTAGTTTTGAAGTAGAACGTCATGATATGTTAACGTTCCTGTGAATTACACTGCTCATTTAAAATGAACATCTATTGACAGCCACCTACATTGAAGTTTACCTCCAAACATCTCAACTTAAGGTTTAACCGGCCAAGGTATGCGGTCGATCCGATCAGTCTTATGAATGTAATGTTGGTTTATTTAAGTTATGGTATCAGTAAGGGTTCTGTATGAGCAGAACATACCACCCGTGAGACAAGTCCCTAATGAATCAAAAACCAGAAAACATGTCTGATCGTTATTGAGGTCTAACATATTTACGTGGAAGTTAGTCACAGCAAGTGTCCTTTACATTTATACATCAATAAATACGGTAAGTGATCGGCTTTTTACCGTAATTAATTAGCGTATCTCACCTGCATTTACTGAAATTCTGTTTGACCAAAGTTATTCTAAAACGTCCTTCGTCAACAGGTGTTCGATTTCTTGGAGAGCCTCCGGTGCCGCTGCTGCTCGAAGACGTTCAGCAACCGCAGCAACCTACAGCGCCACCTGGCATCTCAGGCCAACTACCGCCCCTATGCCTGCCCAGTCTGCTGCAAGGCGTTTGCAAGGAAGGATGTGCTCAAGCGTCACATCTCCAAGCACGACGTGGGTTTGTCCCTCTCTTCTTCACAGGAGGCTCCGCGAAACCCGCATCTAGCCGCTCTCGGTGACTCCCTGCCGACGTCTCTACATGATTCGCTTCAGAGTCTAGTGCAGAACTTGGGCTTCGACCCTCTGAGTCTTGACATGGTGTCAGGGGCGCAGTCTCTGGAGGTGGCTGCCGCGTGTCGCCTCATGACTTCTGGTATCGACTTCGCGGCTGCCGGGGGATCAGAGTTTGTGTCAACGGCTGATGGACCGCTTATTAATTCTGACCCGCAGCCCTAGTGGGTGTGCCAAGGTTATTTCTTAGGAATGGAGGGACGATTTGGTCGACGACAATACAAGTATTATTAACAGATAGTTGGTCTTGTCAACCGACTGTCGCTTGAGTTAGAATGATTCCTCGGTAATTAATTTTACAATTCCTGTTTTTCATAATATCGTAGATGATATAAGATCTAGGAATACACATCGTTCATAGCTAATTTGTCTGTATTTTTTAGGCACGCTATTTGATTTACACTCCATTGGTATTTTTCACATTTTAAAGCGTTAAATTGAAGCTTAATCAAACACCAATTAAGTCATTTTGACGGGATTCCTTAGAAAGTCCTGTGGCTTGTTAATATAGATGTCAGACCCGAAAAATTGGACATGAACCATTCTTTTGTTATACCATACTTTAATCTTATATTGGAACCTTTAAGCCAGATGGCAATTTATGTTATAGTTAACCGAAATAATCAATTTCATTTCAATTGCCTTACCTGGAAAAAAGATCCAGTTCCAAGGAGTATTATTCCGTCTGCTGAGTGTTGAAAAAATAGCATAGGATTGTAAATTTCAATATCTTTCGACAAAGTCCATATTATACTTGGCGGTTGTGCGATTCTCCTGCCTCGCTTTGACCCCCTAACGCGCTTGCAATTTAGTCCGTGTATCTCCTCAAATATCATCAGCAGTTGAAAACTTCAATGTTATCTTCATACAATCTGAAAGGCATTCGTTCATGATATGAAGTATGATCCTCAATTACTTCAGGTTTAACTAGCGCGAGAAACGGAATAATACAGATGCAGGTACACACGCATGGGCGTATTTCTCAAAGGGGTGGCCGACGATTAGGCGCACCTCACACTCCTCTTATGCATTCACACACATGACGAAACAAAGCCATTGAGCGCTTTCCAGGCCAGGACCTCGCAACACACCAGCGGGTCAGGAGTGAGGTCTGAGATCAATGTCTGCAGCAGGGCCCGACAGCTTTCATTGATTTACCGCTGCTACGTCATAATTGACTGGCCCTGCCTATCCGTTGAACGCTCTCTCTCTACTTCCGCATTCAAGTCTCTCCTTTCTAAAGCCTGCTTCAAAATATCCATCCACCAAAACTTCGGTCTACCTCTTAGCCTATGTCCGCTCACCACTTTCATCACCCTTTTCACCAATCTTCCATCACCCATCCTCACCATGTGCCCGAACCATCTCAAAACACGTGAATCTACTCAGTCCTTTAACTACCTCACCATCCCCGTTCTCATTCGAACAACGTCATTATTAATCCTATCCCTCAGCCTTCTTCTCCTTCCGCCCTCGTTCCCCACTGCTCAGCTCCGTTGAGCACAGTCGGTACAGCTCCCATTACTATATACCCTTCATTCACTCAATATTTCCCCTCAGTTTCTTCTAGTTCAGTCTTCTCCCCATGAGAACTCCAGGTACTTAAAACACTGAAATTCCTCCAATAACTCTCCAGAAAGGCGGACACTGATTCCGCTCGCATTGTCATTCCTCGAACTTCTCATTACCTAACGTTTACAAGAATTAACTGTCAGCTTTCTCCTCTTACACACTCTTCCAAACTCTGACACTAGCATGCACAACTTCTCCGAATCGGCCACTTATGCCGTATCATCCGCAAACAGCAACTGACTTAACTGCCAGCTCAGCTTATTCGTTCACTCACACCGACACAAAAAATGTGTCTGTGGGTATCGGAGGTTACCACCGCCGCAAGCGGAAACCGCGACTGAACAGGAACATAACATCCAAAACAATAACATCAACAACAACAAACGCACTCGATTGACAGTGCAACTTATCTTTGCAAGTCTGGCAGATCATATCCGCTAAAAAAGTCATTATCTGTTCACGGAACCGACTCTTGACCCAAAGTATGCGTTGCATGGTTTTGGCCGAACGCTGTGGCGCTACAGTGCATAGGGTTGGTATGTGTGTAAGTGCATGAGAGGAGTGTGAGGTGAGTCTTTCCGTCGGCCAGCCTCCTTCTGAGGGTTTCGGGCTTGCATTTGTATCTGTATATCTGTGTGACCTTAGGAAGAACTCTTGCTGCGTGCGGTCAGTTAAGTGAGCAGCCAAAAGTAATCGTGAAGCAGATGCAAGCGTCACGATGTAGGATTTACAATGCTGGAACCATTAAAAATCTTGTTCAACATCCGGACAACCTATTCGGAGCTCGGGGATACAAGCTTATATTTATAATACGCCTACTTGTTGATATAACTTTACCGTGACTGCACTGACAGCTACATTAACGTTGCCGCGCTCTGACGCGGATTTCTATGCCTGTTTTTATTGGTATATTTTCTTAAATCCACTATTCATTTACACATTGTGTCAGGATGTTTTCTCATTTAATTGCCAATCATCACCGTTCATATTTTTTCATGGGTTCTAATACAGGTAATTTGGTACCTTATAGTATGTTGCATTGTTCGTTTCCTTGGTTAGTTTTCGACGGAGAATTTTTGCTCATTTCCTTTTCCTTTAGCATAAAAGGGCTAAGTTGTGTGAGTGTGAGCGTATGAGGGTGTGAGGTGCGCCTTGCCGTCGGCCACCCCCCTTTCTGGGGGATGCGGCCTTGTGTCTGTATCTGTATCTGTATCCTTTTCCTTTCACTCGTTCGTAGCTGCATTATTTTCAGAGCTACTCCTATTATCGTGTCTCATTGCCCGAGCGAAGAGACATATTGGTATGCACAGTTTCGTTGTTGTTTTCAGCTTAATGATGATCGTTGCATATCATTCGAAAGGGTTTCGAACTCTGATTCCAAGCGTGTGTTTGGACTTGTAATGTAATGCTGGGATAAGAATCAGAATTCCCCCCACAGTTATGAAGTTTTCATGACATGCAATACATCATTGAAATGCTCAAGTGGGGTACTGCAGTCAAGCGAAGAATTTGTTTTCTCCCCCAAAATTCGAATTTATTTAGCTCCCGAATCGGTGAAACATCTTATTTGAAATTCGATCTTCTCGTACTATTTTGCAGTTATCATAACGTGTTATACAACATTAGAAAGGTCCTGGGGTCCTTTCGAATGTTGCATAACACATAAGCTATGCGTATTTTTATAGCGTATGTAGAAAATTACAACTGGATGATACGTTTCTTCCACCAACTTGAAAGTTTTAGATCCAAAAAGTAAAAAAAAAGCGAACTTCAATTATTGATTTTTTTTTTTTTTTTAATTTTTAAACTTGCTGCAAGGGATTTTTCAGAAAATCTTTATATGAATTTAATATTTGATAGTATTAAATGAGAAGCTCTGTAGGCTAGTGTCTGAGTTTGGTAGAGTGTGTGAGAGGAGGGAGCTCCGAGTGAACGTCGGTAAGAGTAAAGTAATGAGATGCTCGAGGAATGTCGATGCGAGCAAAATTAGTGTCACCCTAATTGGAGAGCTCATAGAGGAAGTTCAGTGTTTTAAGTACCTGGGCTCCCATGTGGAGATAACTGAACTAGTGGAAACTGAAGTGAAGGCGCGAGTGAAGGAGGGTTGTAAAGTGTTGGGTGCACTAAAGAGTGTAATGAGCTGTAGGACGTTGGGGATGGAAGCAAAGAGAGGGCTGTATGAGAGTGTTGTTGTCCCAACTGTGCTCTACGGAGCTGAGGCTTGGGGAGTGAGAGCAGAGGAGAAAAGAAGGTTGAATGGATTCGATATGAAATGTTTGAGGAGCATGACTGGAGTAACGCTGAGAGACCGGATCACCAACGACGTGGTTCGAAACAGAACAGGGATGGTGAAGAAGTTGGAGGACAGAGTGGATTCGCGTGTTCTGAGATGGTTCGGGCACATGGAGAGGATGTATGAAGGGAGATTGGTGAAAAGGTTGATGAATGCTGGGCGAGTGGTCGCAGGCCTTGAGGTAGACCGAAGTTTGGGAGGATGGATGGTGTGAAGCAGGCGTTGGGAAGGAGAGACATGAATGTGGAGGTGGCAAGAGAGCGTGCAATGAACAGGCGTTAGTGGAGAATGGTTGATTTTGACGCTGCTCTGATGTGCTTTCCCGCCCTTGGCACCCCGCTGTCGGGATGGTCGTGTGGGGGGGGGGTTGCCATTATGACGCGGCGGGGGTAAACCAGTGAAAACTGTCGGGCCCTGCTGCTGACGACGGATCCTTGGACTGCACCTCGTGACCCAGAGTGTATGTTGAGGGGGTACCGGCCAGACCCTTGAGCACAAAAGGGCTAAGTTGTGTGAGCGTATGAGGGTGTGAGGTGCGCCTTGCCGTCGGCCACCCCCCTTTCTGGGAGATGCGGCCTAGTGTCTGTATCTGTATTAAACGTATCATAAAGCGCAAAACTGCATGAACAAAGTATTGGGGGATACTTGAACGAAATGAATTTTTATGTAGCTACCTATATATCTTTTTATGGCGACGGCCTAAATCCAATTCATGTTCGGAGGTATGTGCGAACAATCCGACGGCTGGTGGAATTTTGTTTAGGGATTAAAACCAATCTTGATTATCTGAATTAAATACTACCAATACATCAAGTTCAACATTTCAAGTAACTGACGATGCTGGGTCTTTCGAAGTAGCAGACTAAGTCTAGTTTCATCTTGGGAAGATTTTACAATTTAAAATTAGTAAATTGCTATAATTCTACTTACGAATAAGCTTTGATGTAACGCACTATTTAGTCAGTTAGGAAGCCAATTATATATTTTAGTTTCGAATGAAACATATGAACATAATCAAACCTTTCTGCTAGTCGTATGAACAAGATTCGGTGACAATAAATCAGTAATATAGTCTAAAGTATAGACTTTGTTACATCTTTTTACAGTACCCTTATACTGTAATGGTTGCCTGTGGTCACAGTTCCTCTTATTCGCCGCCACTGATGTTGACTGCTAGTCTAGTACCTATTCTACAGTGGCGTTTCATTCTAAGTCATAATTTACATCATAGCTGAGAACATAGTCATGCTATGTAGTCATGGTCGGTTAATCTATTTAGGAACTTCTTGCCCTAAGGATGTCATCAATCTCGCTTTGTCATCATTGTGAAGTGAACTGCTGTAATCCATACTAATCTAACCTAGTCTAACATTTGTTTCTGTTATCGACATTAGTGTACTTCCAATGACAATAATGAACCGTTTTATAAACTCCATCAGCGTTGCTCTAGATTTTCACGAATGATGACAATTGACCGTAGTGTTTACTTATTACAGCATTCATTATCAAGGCAGGTATATATAAATTACTCAACTTCATTTTCTATTGAATTTGTATATCATTACTTTGAACTCAAGTTCAATACCAACCTGTTCTTTGTTCCAGTGTTATTCATTAGGCTATATTTCGTCATGTGTTTATCCCTTTTCTCCCTCCCCTAGGCATCTGTTAGGTTCACGGGCCGTACGGAGTCACGGCCTAACCGGGGGGTGAACACCCTTAGTTCCCTTCAGACTCCCCTCTTCTTCACCCTTTACTATCTCTCCTTTTCTCCCCCATCCTGATTTGCTTGACTTTTTATTTACCTCATTTGCATCTTATGTTTAGTTCAAATTTCCTTAAACTTGTCTCAGACTCCTTAACAACTCTCCTGATAGTCGTTGCACACACACACACACACACGCACGCACACACAGACACACACACTCAAACATTCACACACCGGCTCTAACTATTCTCCTTTTGGGTGGTAAATAACAGCCAAATTGCGCTGTTTCTTTTATGCAACCCTTTTCTACGACTATTCCTTCTTCTTTCCATTCTTGCTATTCTCATGCGTGAAATTCCCTACACCTAGAGTAGATCTCATGCATGGGGTCCCCGTTTTTTGTCTTCTTCATCTTCCCCCTCAGCAGATGTTGGAGCGCGTAGCCTGCACCTTAAGGACTACTGCGGATTCTTGAGGCTCAGAAGCAGGGAAGGTAGTGTGTTATTCCTCCTTACTGTCATCCGGGGAGTGCTGGGACCATATGGCCTCAGCACCTTCGGAGTTCCTGTACCTCCTGTGGCACCCGTACATACCATAGACGTTCGCCTCGCAAAGAACTTTGCCTTTGCGAAGTAGTAAACCTTAACTCGAACATTGAAAAAGAAGAAAAACAAAGACTAACTTGATGCAGCACTGTTTGCTGGTTTGACATTCGGCGCCAGAAGGACGATGACTCCAGCGCGCTCGAAAGCCTCGTCTCTCAAATCTTTTATCGCTTTTCTTTTTCATTGCATTCACTAGGTTTTCTCAATTTCCAGTTCAGTTGTTGTTACCTTTCACCCTTGCAGTCAAAGGCTTAAAGTAGGGAATGGATGCAAGTTTGAGTAATTACGTCAATGTAAATACACGCTTGTGTATTATTGTTACAGTGTCAAACAAGTTTATCCAGTGCCAACTCCTGTAACCTAGTGTCAATTTCTTGACAAGTGCCAAATCAGTTGACTTAAGCTAGATCACTTGACCTATTTATTGCTAAATCGGTTTGTCGATCGCTAAATCAGATAACCATGTGCCAAATGAGTTCTGACTTCATTTCTATTAAGATTTCTTTAAAATGAATGGTCGGTGCATTGCCAGACAAACGTGTCCGTTTGTTGAACAGTGCTGTCAATTAGTTTGTGATATTTTATTCTGTAGGATGTTATGGACGACAGAGGCTATAATTTATTGAAGCCTTCCTAATTTGAATGCTATTAAGTGTTCGCCATTGGTACTAAAAATTGAACAGGAAGCTAACAATTTAAATGCTGTTTTTAATAGCCTTAGCTAGTCAACGAGATCCATTACGTAAATTTCTCTTCCATTCGTAAGAGCCATAGTGTTAGCATGCTCTTCTGCTTTTATTCAAAGGAATCTTGATGAGGAAAAATGACAGAGACGATTTTGAGAAAATCTTTATAACATTCGTTGAAAATAGTTTCTTCCGTTTTTGATATTTTTATGTCTGTCAACATTTTTTGATAAATTTAAAAAAATGTGTGTTTTTTTCTCGAATTTTCTCGATTTTTTATGTGTTTGACTTTTCGACGAAATACGGCGTTCTATGTCTTCCGATTCGGCGTTTTATATCTTCCGGGAACTGCAATTGCATAAATGTGTACTTTTTATGCTGTATCTGTGTCACAGTCTCGTCGCCGGCAAACGTCATCTTTACTCTAACTAGCAGACGATATCTGCCAACAGCTGACACCATCGGTGTTCGGTTTTGAATAAAGCGGTCTGCGGACAGCCCCTTCATACCGACATGCAGATGAATACGGGTCACATGACGTTCCTTCGCAAACCGTCCAACATATGGTTTTGATACCCTGCTCGTAGGGCAGATGCCCGCCATAAGCAGATGCCGGTCATAGATCGATGCCGGCTGTAGACCGAGCCCGGCTGTAGCCCGTTGCTGTCCGCAGGCCGATGCCTGCTCTAGGCAGATGCCTGCTATTGATGTTTGGTCATGAAGTCAGCGGTCTGCGGACAGCCTCTCATACCTACATGCAGATGATTCAGTGTCATATAGTGTGTTGCGCAGCCGGTCGGTTGCCGTCCAACGTCATCTTGGATCGCACGAAAGCGATCTGCCGAGTGGCGTCGAGCCACCGTATTAGCAGACGACTATCGGCTAACAAATGACGCACTCTAGGCAGATGCCTGCTATTAGGCAGATGCCTGCTATTAGGCAGATGCCTGCTATGAGCCAATGCCTGCGATCGGTGTTGGGTATTGAAGAAAGCGGTCTACGCACAGCCCTTCATGCCTACTCGCAGATGATCACGTATCAGATACGACGTTTCTAGGCGAACCGTGTAACGTTTGGTTTTGAAATCCTGGCGCTGCCGGCTGGTTGGCGTCCGACGCCATCTTGGATTGTACGACAACTGCCGCCCGAGAGGCATCCATCCGTCATCTTTAGCAGACGACAACCGCTAACAATAACAACCAATACAATAGGGTATGCAAAGGTGTATTGCACACCATATCGTACTAGTCATTTAGTTATCAAATTGAGCATCATTTAAAGCATGTCTACTGAACGATACTCGTTTCGAGCATCTTTGAACAAAGTCTCCTGAAAGATGATAGCTAGTTTAGAGCATCATTTTAAGCAGGATTGCTAACCGATGAAATCTCGTTTAGAGCATAATTTAAAGCAAATCTTCGGAACGATGATAGCTCGTTTAAAGCATTATTTGAAACAAGTCTCCTGAACGGAAGTAGCTCGTTTAAAACATTATTTAACGCAAGACTTCTGAACGATGGTAGCCCGTGTAGAACATCATTTAAAAGCAAGTCCTCTGAACGAGCATCCTTTAGCTAAATAAAGAGTACTAAGTCTTCTGAACAATGACAGCTCGTTTAGAGCTTCATTTAAAGCAAGACTTTTGAACGATGATAGCTCGTTTAGATCATCATTAAAGGAAGTCTTCTGAACGATGATAGTTCGTTTCGAGCATCCTTGTAGCAAGCACACTGAACTATGATAGTTCGTTAGAGCATCATTTAAAGCAAGTCTACAGTACGATGAAAGCTCGTTTAGAGCATCATTTGAAACGAGTCTCCTGAACGATGATAGCTCGTTTAAAGCATCATTTAAAGCAAGACTTCTGAACAATGATAGCTCGTTCAGAGCATCTTTTTACAGCAAATCTTCTTAGCGATGATAGCTCGTTTATAGTATCCTTTATAGCATCTTTTATAGCTGGTATACGGAACGATTATAGCTCGTTTAGAGCATTCTTTATAGCAAGTACACTTAACGACGATAGCTCGTTTAGAGCATCAGGTACAGTAAGTGTGCTGAACGAGGATAGCTCGTTTAAAGCATCATTCTAAGCAACCCTTTGTGGCGATGATAGCTTGTTTAGAGCATCATCATAAGCAAATATTTGGAACTAAAGTCGGTTGAGTAATTATAGCTCGTTTAGAGCATTACGTAAAGCAAACCATCTGAACGATGACAGATCGTTTGGAGCATCATTTAAAACATGTCTTCTGAACCAGAGGATCACGCGTCACAAATGACGTCCCGGGGGTCAAAAGTCAGTGTCGCTCTGCAAACCCAACAATATACAGTGGCTTCTCAGCGACATTGGATCCATTTCAGCCATATGCAATTTCCCGCCCCAGCGTCTTTTCGGAAAAATCCAACGCCAACAGTGGTTTTGGGTCAACATTGCATGCCTCATTGCAAAATAGTGAAATATTGAACTACATTCTGCATATATTTGCATTGTTATATGCCTCATATTGAGTTTATTGGTAACATACGTATTACTTTCACTCATGCATACATTATTTTGTGCATTGTGGCGGTAATTGCGAGCGTGTATTTGAATCAGAACATCCACTTCATACTTGTCTCTGCATTGTTACAGTAACGATATTCAAAATCATCTCAGCGACAGGCGAGCGATCGCGAGTTACAGGATGGCTCCTCAAACCCACAGATCCCCCTGATGACCGCGTCACAGGCTCACAAGGTGCCTATCCACTGCCAAACGATGACACACATACCGAATGCCTAAGACACTCCAGCTGTTTGAAGGTCACGTATACCGGTTAGTTGGGTACAACATATGCCTATCAGCCCCCCCCAAAGCCACTGGTTCACGGGTCGCACGGGGTGATGACCCAACCGGGGGGATGAACACCCTATTTTCTCTTCGGATCCTTTAACTCTTCACTATCTCGCCTTCTCTTCCCTTTCCTGGTTATGCTTTCACCTTGTTTACTTCTTTTACCTCGTTTGTTTTGTTGAAATTGCATTAACTTATCTCTCTTCTTCTCTTGAAAACTTTCCCCCATAGTATTTTTTTTTTCACTTTTTTTCTTAGCCTTTCTCTTGATTTATATATATATTTTTGTAAGCTTTCCTCTAGCTTTATATATATCTTTTATTAATTACTTTCTGTTTAATATTATTTTTTTCTCATGTTTTCTTGAATCTATACTCACCAACTATCAAGGTGGCCAAAGTAGCAAAGTTGACGGCGAATAACGCTGTAAATGGTATGACTGCATTAGGCCTCTGCGATGTAATGGAGGTGGGACAACCTTCAGCGAACCCGTTGCTGGGGTAGAGCTGTTGGAAGGTCTTGCTTGACCGTCGGAATACTGTGTTGCAGGGGAAACGCGAACCTCGCATAGCTCACTAGTGGTGCTCGTTGAAAGAGCCAGAAAACACTTGCTATATGCGCTCTGAGGTGGGCGTGGGCATGTTGAGAAGGCTCCTCGGAACTCTCATGGATTCATTAATAGAAATTCAGCAAATGTTGACGACCCAGACTTCTCCATTGAACAATTCTTCTGAACAACGGCTATTACAGCAACAACAACAACGGTTATCGCAAGATAATGACGTATCAGCGTCACCATTTGGTGGACGCTCTTCAACACAGCCATCACCCGGCGGTCGCGCCCAAATAGTGGACGTGAACCCCTTTATCCCAGGCTGCCTGATGGGGAGATGATTAGTCAACAGCAGCCTTCCCCCACCTCTGGTGGGGATGACTTTGGAAACAAGACACGACCGTAACGCGGATGCGGTACATGGTGCTTCCGGACGAAAGCCCGGGAAAAGCCGCCGCAATCGTGTACGACCCCATGACCGATACGTTGAAAATCAGAAAATACTTGAAAATCTTTTTCAAAATAAAAACTACTCTAAGTTTTTCACCGTCAAGGCAATCTTGGGAGAGAACCTGTCCGATACTAATACTATACAAGCTAATCGACAACTCCGCGCTGCACTGGGGGGACTCCCGAAGCGCATCAATGAGCTTAAGAGTGGCTCCATCCTGGAAGAGGTGAAAAAGAACCTAAAATAACTAAATAATTTACAGGTAAAAGTTGATGAGCACCCTACTCTCAACACGATACAAGGAACTATTTATAATAAAAAAACAGACCAAACCGCTCCGACGACGATATTCTTACGGTACTCGCGGATCAGCAAGTCGCCAAGATATACAGAGTAAAACGACGGCGAGTTGAGGAGTACACTGGTGTCTACATCCTCACCTTCAAACTCCTGTTCTCTGCCCCCTGATGTTCACATTTGCTGGACGCAGTGCTCGGTTCGAGAATACATCCTTAATCCCAGACGCTGCTACAACTGCCAAAAGTTTGGTCATGGAAGTGATGCCTGCCGATTGAGGAACATAAAAAGTACATGCTCCCGCTGTGTGACCGACCTGCTGATCGCGCCAACTGTTCAGATGACCATCCTGCGTCATCACGCGAATGCTTCTATTACAGACTCGAAAAGGAGATACTCGCTGTTCAAGCTCGCTGTTCAAGGAGATACTCGCTGTTCAAACTCGCTGTTCCTACCCCGAAGCCAAGAGACAAGTAACCGCCAAATTTATCCGCCCGCTTGCTAGCTTTGCTGCAGTGACAGCGGGAACACATGTAACCAGGGTTCCTTCTAACCTACGATACGATGCCTTTCATCCTCCTCGAAATTGAGGAAGCCCACGACGACAGTCATTTGCACTGTCCGGAAACTCGGAAATTCCGTTGGAGATACCTTCCCTCACTCCCACGTCGCCTCGTCCATCACTTGCTGATCGACGTGCAATGGGAGTCCCAGACCTGAATCTGGACGACGACCTGCCTTTATTGGAGGCAGCACCACGTAAAGAAACGCTGCCACCTCAACGCGCTCCTCACCAGCCACACAAGACGAAAACTCGGGATCCGTCACCAACGTTTAAACCCGCCTTACTCCAAGCCCAACCAAGATTACTCTTGGTAATCGCGCAGCCTAGTCAGATTACTGCTCAACTCAGGTGTCATTCTAGTGCCTTTATTAGGGTACCAAATATCCTTTCGCCTCTGCCTCGCTTAGCCGCTCCGGATTATAATCCTAAGGGAAATGCGCCGAACACAGTATTGAGTGATACCCACCCCACCTTATCATCGCCTCAGGTTGGAGAAACTCGCTTCCCGCTTACCAGCGCTAAGCGCACTGGCTCCGACTTAGACGATGATGATCCAAACGAAAAATGATCCTTCGTTGACTCGTAGCTAAAAGAGAAGCTCCAGCGGTACTCGTCGAGCGCGGCCGACAGGCCGTGAGTGACATGGTCTACAAAAGCGATATATAATTAGACCTTATCAACTCAAGCCTAGACCTTGAATTTCTCTAACCTAAACGACAATGTCTGATACCCTCGTCCTTCAATGGAACATTAGAGGATACCGTGCTAACTATGCTGAACTATTGAAATGAACTCAAACATATAATGCAATGGTATTTTGTCTCCAGGAAACTCTTGGGGCTGTACAAACCATCTTTTCCCAGTGGGTATAAAGCCCACTTCACCTCGCCCACTGCCGATGCTCGACCGAGCACTGGCCTGGCTACAATACAAACAACTCTGCAAGCTCAGGCCCACAGAGTGGGCCTCAAACGCCCCGTTACTATTTGTAACCTATATATTTCCCCAAATGAAATAATTTCATGCGCACTTCTTACTAACCTGGTTGGTCAACTTCCTGCGCCCTACATTCTTGTAGGTGACCTTAATGCTAAACACCCCCTCTGAGGGGGAGACACTGCTGATGGACGTGGAGGGCACGTTGAAGCATTCTTTCCGTCTTCTGTTATTGCGCTTCTTAATACTGGAGAACCGACGCACTTCCATACCCAGACAGCCTCGTTATCGGCTATTGACTTATCCCTCTGCTCCCCAAACCTCTCCCCAGACCTTGCCTGGCAAGTGCTGGAGGAGCCCTATGGGAGTGACCACTTCCATATCACCATCACTACTTTCCATCCTGAAGATACGTCTACCGTTCGCCGATACATAATGCGTAAAGCCAACTGGCAATCGTTCACCGCTCATACAGCAGCACCTCTCCCACCTCAGGATATATCCTATGACGAGATGGTAGAAAACATTAATAGTACTCTCCTTCACGCTGCAGATCGCAGCATCCCTATAACCAAGGGAACACCACGTAAAATTAGGACACCCTGGTGGAGTGGCCTGTGTGAAATAGCAAAACGGCAAAGGAAACGTGCATTCAATCGATACCGGCTCACCAAAGCAGTAGCAGATAAAATTACGTTTAGACGAGAAACTGCAAAAGCACGAAATACATACTTCCTATTTAGGAAAGAATCGTGGCAAAACTTCGTATCGTCCATTAATGTGAACACACCCATGTCTAAAATGTGGTCTCGTATACGAAAAATGACTGGGGAGTACTGTTCTCACCCCCCTTCAACACTAAGGATGATGCGAACAACCCACACCGATCTGCAAGAAGTCTCTGAACTCTTTGCAACACATTACTCCTCCGTCAGCTCGGATTCTGGGTACAGCCCTACTTTCCGTATCACAAAGCGTACTGCAGAACAAAATGATCTGGACTTCTCCATAAACTCCCTTATACCTTACAATGAATCTATCACGGTACGCGAAATCCTTGGTGCAATTGGCACCTCCAACCCTTCTGCTCCTGGTGAAGATCAAGTCTCCTACGAGATGCTCCGGCAGCTACATCACTTTGCACTCTCCTACTTGTGTCTTATTTACAACTCAGTCTAGCCTACCAACTCCTATCCTGATCGGTGAAGGGAGGCAGTGGTTCTGTCTTTCCCAAAACCTGGTAAGCCTACCGATGAATTGACCAGCTACCGCCCTATAGCTCTCACCTCGTGTGTAGCGGAGGTTCTGGAGAAGATTGTGAATGCCCGACTGACTCGGCACCTAGAAGCGAACTCACTTCTCTCCCCATTACAATTCGGATTTCGAAAGATGCTATCAGCGCAGGGCGCATTATTACGCGTTGTGACTGATATCAAAGGAGCCTTGGACCGCAAGCAACACACTGTTTGCGTTTTCTTTGACCTTGAGAAGGCATATGATACAACCTGGCGTTATGGCATCCTCCGAGAGATTCACCGGATAAGACTCCGGGGTCACTTAGCATTTTTCATCCGGAATTTCCTCCGGGGGAAAGTCTTCCGGGCCAAAATCGGCAATCACCTTTTGGACAAACGTACCCAAGATGAGGGGTCCCCCAAGGTAGCATCCTTTCGTGTACTTTATTCGCGATTGCCATTAATGGGATCACGGGTGTAATACCTCCCTTCGTGAATGAGTCACTGTACGTTGACGACTTTATGATATACGCATCGGCGCCAGTTGTGTCCTAACTCCAACGTAAACTAATGAGTGCAATTGCCCAGGTGGTTGCCTGGACAGAATCTCGAGGCTTTAAAATATCTAGAAGTAAAACATGTGCACTTCATATCCATCGGTCTCGCACACACACGAAATCAGACCTCAGACTTTATGGAGAAATGATTCCTTTCCTACCTACAGTCCGCTTTCTGGGACTAATATTCGACCAGAAGCTAACCTGGAAGTACCACGTGCAGCAGCTTAAGATAGACTGCTTACAGCGATTTGTCATTCTTCGGATCGCATCGCACTTCACCTGGGGTGCAGATGGAATTACATCATTACGCCTTTACCTCGCTATCATCCGGTCCAAACTGGACTATGGGAGCGTGGTCTATGGCTTCGCAAAACGAAATATTCTCAAGACGCTGGAATCAGCTCACAATGCCGCCCTTCGCGCTTGTACTGGAACTTTCCGCTCCTCCCCTATTGTCGGCCTTCTTTTATGAAACTGGTGAGCCTAGTCTTGCCCTGCGACGAGAACAAATTGACCACCAATTTTATTGCCATGTTCTTGCTCGCTCCACCTCCCCTACGTGTACCGCAATCCGACAGTGCCACCCCAATCTGAGCTAGGACTACCACACATTGTGGTGGACCCTCTCCCACGAGATGCTATTCCCATCTGACGTTTACCAGAAAATATGCTCTGCCCTCACTATTTTACTGGCTGAAAGGCAGATGTTGCACCCCAAAATCTTCGAGCTATTTTTATAGCCTATGCGGAGACTCATCATGCTGATAGCTTGCATATCTTCACTGATGAATCAAAAAACGACGATGCTGAGGGCTGTGCAGCGGTGCTCCCCGGGCGTGTCGTCACTAGGAAACTCCCGCCATCAGCGTCAGTTTTCACATTTCCGATGCCCTCTTGGCGGCCGATGCTCTTCCAGATGCCAATATCTCAATCTTCAGTGATTCGCTCAGTGCGCTTCAAACCCTGGAGATCTTCAACAATTGCCACCCTGTCGTTACAGCAATCTTGCGCTGGTTTGTGCGATTCTCCTCCAGAAACAAGAACTTTCGTTTGTGCTGGGTTCCGGACCACTGTAGGGTGGTGGGCAATGAGCGAGCGGACGAAGCGGTGCGAAGAGCTGCAGCGGCGCCTGACCCAGCAGAACAGCGTCCACTCTCATATAAAGACTTTTACCCAGCGATTGAAAGAGCTGTGCGAAATAATTGGAACATGGAATGGTCTGATATTCCAATGAGAAATAAATTGCATACTATAAAAGACACCCATACCCTGGGTCTCATCAAGCAACCGATCTCGACGGACTGAAAAACTCTATGCCGATTGAGAATGGGTCATATCAGATTTACGCACAGACACCTAATGGAGGCGTCGCCACCTCCTTACTGCATAAACTGTCTAGTCCCTCTTACAATAGCCCATTTCTTGGCAGAGTGCCCCACATGGACGGAATTTCGACGCACATACTTCCCCAGGAGTCGGTTCCTGGACCTTCCAATATACTCCGCCTAATGTTTACTGAGTTCCCTCAGAGACAATTCAGTGTGGAACCGCTTCTCAGCTACCTTCGAGAAACCAGCCTCCTAACCGATATCCGATCTGTTGTGAATTGATCATATTTAATCTTACTTAATCTTACTTACATTTGTGACCTCTCCCTGTATCCCTATAAACAGTAGTGACCTGAGCATGCCGTGAGTCGAAACAATTCCGGAGACTGAGGATGATTTGTCGAAGACTTGATGTAGCGCTGGCTGCTGGTTTGACGTTCGGTGCCAGAAGGACATTGTCTCCAGTGTACTAGAAAGCCTTGACACTCTAATCTAATCCATGCCTATCAGCCATGGAAGTGCCTCCAGGCAGTCCTACTTTCGAGGCGTTTAGGAACAAATATCGTGCAATGTGACAGAGCCTCCTAATAACCTTATAAAAGTTCAAGGTGTGAGGCTCTAACTCCATTTCCTCTCCGGTGGACCTGACGAGCACCACTGTTTGATCCTCGTCTAGAGGTCCACTCCTATTCTGCCGCCGGCCACTTCTAAGAAGCATTCAACCCAACTTCTTAAATGTGTCTTTGCGGTCGAGCAACAAGCCAATCGAGGGGTGACTATCAAAGATGACAGATTGTTCAATATGGAGCGTATAGCAGAGGCATTCCCGAAACTCACCACTCAGATTGATGACACCCTGCCCACCAGTTCGGCTCCAAAGGAGCTTGACTCCTGGTCGAATGCGCACTTTGCGCTAACATCAGAATGCCATAGATTCAGGGCCCTGATGGAATTTGGTAATGCGCCGATCCTCCCCCAAAGGCTCGCTTCGAGACCACTAAGGGCAAGATCACTTTTCCTTCCCAGCACATCACTACAGAAGTACGTACGAAGGATCCCCAGCTCCGCACTAAGGTCGCTCAGAACCTGTGCGGCTTTATCCTCAACGCGTCAATGACGGGGATTCTTGATCGAATCCGTGATCCCATCTTAACAGATGGTACGCGAGAGACCCCACAATCACTGCATTGTTTGTCGGAGCGCTCCACAGGCTCCATTCACAAACTGTTGTCGTGATCCCTGATCTAGCGGCTCAGTGGCGATACAAAATTCACCTTCAGGGGGTTCGGGGGCCCGCCCCTCCACTGCTCTTAGGCACCAGGGACGTGGCCAGAATGGTCGAGGGAAAGGAGGTCGCGGAGGGGGTTGTGGATTTTGATTTAATTTGGGCCTCATTTCCA
Organism: Gammarus roeselii; assembly: GCA_016164225.1. NCBI lineage: Eukaryota > Metazoa > Arthropoda > Malacostraca > Amphipoda > Gammaridae > Gammarus > Gammarus roeselii. Next base: position 220 of record SDVV010000163.1, on the reverse strand, counting down.
CCAAAGCCTCAACGTGAGTCATAATAGGCTCCCCCGTAGGGCTCGATGATCATTGATTCCAATAGGCTCGCACGCCTAGGTGTGCGAGGAAAAAACAAAACAACACTTTTATATACGCACCCAAGAGTATATATACGCACCTTAGTGCGTACAGGTAGCATCGTCAAGATTAGTACAAGGTCAGTGGCTACACGGGCAAATTCAGCTCCGACAGCAACGC